>MCJB01049546.1:0-21219 GCA_002018475.1 Nicotiana obtusifolia | reverse complement strand
TATATATATATATTAGCACGTGAGTTGTCCGTGCTACTGTTATCATTGATATTTACACATGCGGCGTGACAAGACGTGCTAATATAACAGTAGCACAGACAACTCACAAATAAGAGAGGTATTGTATATCAATGATATGGAATAAGAATAGCTCAACAATGGGGAGACAATACATCACAATGATTTCAAATAAAAATAACTCAAAAATAAGAGAGGCAACATGTAAAGATGATTCAAGTAACGATAAATACAATGGAAGATTAATTCAATAAGTATTAGGCTTATTTAGTCTCTAAGATTAGGTATCATCATGACATTTTACGGAAGGAAATTGAAGTCGTGACAATAAAAAAATACAATTGGAAGGAAACAAAATTTTGGACTTTTTATATATCTCCTAAACATAACCTAAACCACATTAGCAACTCTCCAAACAAAAAAAAAATACCCTAAAAATGGCATGCGGATGGATTGAAGAGGATTTCTATCCATAGTTCAGGATGGACGTGCCTTGCTCGTACATTAAACGTGATGATCTGGTATCTTACCATAGCTTTTCACAATTCTTTTTTTAGTTTTCATGATATGGTATCTTACCCTAGCTTTCCATTATGTTTGTGCAATTTCTTCCAAAGAGCATCTATGAGTATCATCTTCCTATTTCGGTTAAAATAATTCTTCAATGAAAAAGGAAGGAGTGGACTCTGACTCTAACAGGTGATATTCAAAGAAGACTCGTTAAAAGGTGGAAACAATTTGTTGTCGAGAATTATTTGAAAAAGGGGTTCTTCTCTTTGAACTTGTTGAGGCTTCATCGAGGGTTGTGATCTTCGATGTTGAAGTGCAAGGAGCCTCTGATGCTTAGCTTTTTAGATGTGCTTTTATTGACATATAGTGTAATACCCTATAATTTAAATGAGGACATAATGGTCATTTAGTAAAACTAATTAAAAAATTAATAATAAAGAGCAATGAAAGGGCCGTTGCCCATCAGCTGAAAAAAAAGGCATGAACTAGGGTAGTGGAGAACATCATCTCCAAATATGAGGAATCTGAAAGAAGGAAAATAGAGAAGAAGCCAAAACAAAACAAAAAAACGTCTGCAAAATAAATATATACCATCATATTCAGAAAGCATTGCAAGGAAATTAAAAGGGAATAGGGTCCTTCTGGCAACAAGTTTTACAAGGGAAAAGGAAGAGGAATTCAACCTCGATTCAGTGTAGATGTACAGAATAAAAATTCACGCAACGAATAAAAGAAAGAGGTAATCGTGTATCCTTAGTTTTACTTAAATAGTAATATTATATATATGATCATTGACTTGAGTTAAACTGTGATACTAGGATGAATGTTGGCTTTTAGTTATAATGGGTATCATTAGATATAAATTATTTTATTATGATAAAATTAATTAATTGATGAACGTCCATGAACTGGGGAAGAAAGAATTACATAGAAATGTTTGATAAGGTCATGGGTAGCCTAACTAAGGTTGTTGCAAATGGAACCAAGAGGAATTTGATAGAATAGAACCCGATTATGTTGGTACTTCACGAAGTTACTTAGACTCATCTTTGTGATTCTATAGATTGATCGAAGAAGTCGTATGCACTGCACGAGTTGACACGCTTGGTATTTCGACACGAGTACTGTGAGTGGTAACCTTACTGCAATTTGTGTTTCCATAACTTGCATGATTTACACATGATTTTAATATGAACATATTACCGACTGTTTTGAATTTGCATGCCGGACAAGTCTTTTCCTTGATATGATATCGCTATTTTTATTTGAGATGATTAAAATTAATTTGAATGTTCTCATGGTTACTGAACATGTTTTACCGTTGCTTGAGATAAGGTTTAATGTTATCAAAATTAAATTATATGATTTTATAAGAATTGAAATGCCCTGTACTATTTTGAAATGGTTTCTTATGAATATTTACGGGTTACAAGGAAAAGTATAAATGGGAGGAGACTCTAAAAGATTACGTCGCTAACGGCGAGTTTGTTAGACCTAGTGTGCCTTGTATATACAGATTATAGTTATAGCACTCGCTAGTGGAAAGGCAGAACTAGCATGTAGATACAATTTTCCCTCAAGTAGGGACCTACAGTTATATTTGACTCTTTTTACGAAGGGGTCCACACAATGATACAGATTACATGATCTTTCTTGGAAATCTCCCAAACATAATATTTGATATGATAATATTTACAAAGTTTATTATTAAATTGTTAATCGATTCCTGCTTACATGAAAACAGACAAGAGTAATTGTTGTTACCGATTCGGAAAAAGGGCATTTATTTCATGATATTTTTTGATTACTATACAAGTATGTTTTCTCACTTGTACCCACTAAAAACGGTTGTGGCTAAGCATTATTACTCATTGAGCTAGCATCTCGCTCCTGGTTATTTTTTTCTTTTTTACAGAAATCGCAGGTAATGTTGGTGAGGATTTTGGTAACTAGAGCACACGCGCTGACAAATCCCGGTGAGCCCCGCATTGCTTTGCGTGGGCAAGAAGTTATTTGTTTTCTATCGTAGTTTTCCTTTAAAAACTCTTAGAGTCGCTCCGTTAGTCATTTTTATTAGAATCATGAGTATTCTCATATCATTAAAGACTTGTGACTAGTATTAGATGTTCTTCCCGTACTTTGGAGATGGTTTTAGTATTATTATGTTAATAACGGTGATTGAGGATGATTGCATTTTGTTTGGTTGATATTGGTTATCTCTATTGTTGATTTTGAGACGGGGAACATTTTGGATTCTCTTAAAAACAGAGGAAACTCTAGCCGATTTTTTGTAAATTCCCGTTAAGGCTTGCTTTGGGATCCTACCTCTTAGCACCGGTCATGGACCTAAATTGGGTCGTGTCAAAATTGGTATCAGAGTCCTAGGCTATTGCTGTGACTAATGGAGCATACGTTAGTAATAGAATCTCAATTATGATTGTGTAGTCGGCCATTCCCATAATCATAATTTTGCGAGAGCGTGATAGGATGTGTCTGGCCTTTCTTTCTTGTTCCCCGTACGTGTGTGACGACTAGAATCAAGTGGATGAATCTAACACTATTTATCTTGTTACCATATGGCTCAAGCTTGATTATTGGATATTAATAAAGGCTAGAGGTTCAGGGACATGAAATGTTTTCTTTAATAGTCGTCTATCCTAGCTAAGGAGAAGAGAAAAAGCCAGCAGACAGGGCTAAGGAAGGTCCGTGCCACCACAATAGAGTGTCATACTACCACAAGACGTGTAGTATAATCCACTCCTAAAGTAAGTACTAGTCCACTACCATAACTAGGATATTGTTATCATTGAGGTACGTACCTCTATGCAAAGGAAAAATTGCGAGTGTAATGGATGTAATAGATAGACATGAGAAGAATGAGCAACAAACTAGAGCTCTAGAGGCCTCATATATCTAGAAGAATATGCAGAATATATGAGTATCCTTAATAGATTTCCAAAAAAAGTTACAAAATAATAAATTCAAACTCATACATTTACCATTTTAGGGATATTCCAGTGGCAGGCCAGTGAACCTAGAACCTTACAAACAGGAGAACCTAGCTAGTAAGTAAATGGCATGATACGTACTATTAAGAATACCGATAGGTGAATATAACTAACTTGGGAAACAGTTCACTAAATTATTTATGAGCCGCTTCCTTCCTGATAGTCGAAAGTGTGAATATGCTAGGTAGTTTAAGAATTGAGTTAGACAACGAATATACCAATATACGACACCAATTTTCTCACCGGGCTAGATATGCTCCCTACTCGTGTCTGATGTAATATCTCGAGTTTTAGGTTTTGTCGAAGGATTGGTTCCTCCAAACAAGGCAATAATCCCACATACGAAGACTTTGACTTGGATAGATAGTCGAACTTACTAGAAGGATTAAGGAAGAGACATGATAGGCGTACAAACGAGGAATCAATAAGAAGGACGGAGTAAAAAATCTTAGTAGGGATTTTAATACGAATCAAAGATTTTAGAAATGAAGGACATCTTGAGATATTGATCCGTCCTTTTTCGGGTTCCCACAACTACAAAAAAAAAAATCTCTATTAGTTGAATAGGTGTATAAAAGTTTGTTGGATTTGAGTTTAGAGAAAGAATACCTTAGCTAACCAAATTATACTTTATGATTTGCTTTGGCATACTGATGAGCATAAATTAGCTATATTATTGTCACACTATCTTTGATTTACATGCAAAGGTAAATTGATTGAGATACCCAATGAAATCGTTTCGTACTAAAAGATGACCATTTTACTAGTAATGGGCAAAGCTATATCAATTATCAAGATTGAATGATTATTTAACAAAGGTGGTAGCGGTCTCATAACTATGGTCAATGGAAATGGAGGTGAGACACATAGTTTGGAAAAGGTACCAATAGTATGAGAATTCTCTATATTTCATGAGGAATTATCAAGAGTACCTCCAATAAGGGAAATAGACTTCAGTATAATTTGACACCTGGCACACAAACCATATCATATGACACCAAGTGAGTTGAGAAAGCTAAATGAACAATTGAAAAACCTATTGGATGAGGGTCTTATCACACTGAGTGTTTTACCAAGGGGTGCACCAATATTATTTCAAAAAAAGGATAAGAAATAGGTCCTAGGAATGTATATCGACTACATACAATTGAATAAGGTAATGATACACAATAAGTACACATTGTCTCGTATAAATAACTTAAAAAGTACACATTGTCTCGTATAAATAACTTGATTGATCAGTTAAAAGGAGCCTCCCACTTTTAAAAGATTAATCTTTAGTCTGATTATCATTAGCTTAGAGTATGAAAGGAATATATTTTGATGTTAGCCTCTAGAACTCAGTACATACCTTATGAGTTACTTGTGATGCCTTTTGGACAGGTCAATGCTCCAACAAAATTCATAGATATAATAAATATAGTGTCACGACCCAATTCCCATTATAGGCTGTGTGGCGCCTAACGTCGTCGTTAGGCAAGCTAACGGTGAACTATCTATTTAATTATTCCTTCTAATATTTTCAAAGTCATCGATTTTATTTAATAACGAAACATATAATAAGTGATCGTAGTAATATAAAGCATAAACTAGACATGCGAGTAAATTAGTGAATTTAATAATAAAAAATAATGAGTATCTACTAGAATTTCCTAAAATCCGGTGTCACAAGTGCACGAGCATCTAGTAGAATATACAAAACTCCCTAAAACTATTGTCTGAAACAGAATAGACAGAAAACATAACAAGAGAAGGCTCCGGGTGCTGCAGAACAGAGCATGAGAAACAACTCATCACTAAGCCTCCGGGTAATGCGGATGCACGCCTGGACGAACACTAGATGTACCTGCCTCAGAACCTGCACCATTTGTGCAAAAGTGTAGTATGAGTACGTAAACAACGTGTACCCAGTAAGTATCTAGTCTAACCTTGAAGAAGTAGTGACGAGGGGTCGACATTGATACTTACTAGTGGTCAATATACGTAATGTGCAAGAATTATAAATAGGCATGAAATACAACAATAATAATGAAATAAGAGGCAATAATTAAATGATTCTTTAACAAAATAACAAATTAAAAGTCCTCAATTATCACATGCTAATATCAACAAGTAAGGTCCAACACGTAATTACAATTTCTCAAGTCATGAAGGATATATCGAATAGAATCTGACTCACTAGCGAAAACATACACGAGTTATGCCGAGGTCGTATGATCCGATCCATAACAATCGTGTACATACAGTATCAAAGTTGTACGGCCCGATTCATAGATGCATCACATTATATATAAATATTGCCGAAGCGTTCGGCCCGATCCATAGGAAAAGAAAACCTCTTCGGACTACGAATTAAGTGTTTACAACTCCAAGGGAAGCCCATAAAAGAATATAAATTTCCATCAATAATTAAGTATTTCGCCAAATCACTAAGTAATGACGCTCGATTTAACATAATCTTTAACCAAATTTTACTTATTAATACAAGCAATTAAACTAGCAAGTTGAGTTTAAATAGTTCAAGTATTTGCATAATAAAATCCTATGTCTACCCGGACATAACATGAATTTTAGCTACGTATGGACTCTCGTCACTTCATGCCTACTTAGCACCCACAATTAGTAGCAAATAACAATTTAAACACCTATGGGGTTAATTCCTTCTTACAAGGTTAGGTAAGAGAATTGCCTCGTTTCCAAGTCCATTCCCCGGTCCACCAATCACACTAAAAGCCTCAAGTCGCTGCCGAAAAAATTCGAAACTAGCCAAAGGTTGTACAAACTAATCAATATTTGCTCAAAAGTTCATAATTTAACTATTAAAGTAATTACCCAACCCAATTTGAAAGATCACCAGGGCCCACGTGCCTGGATTCCGAAAATATTTGTAAATAATTGTTACCCATAATTAATTTTTACTCAATTTCATTACCATTTTCGTGGTATAATGCCATTTTTATCAAAACCTAAATTTTTCAACAAACTCCTAGAATTCCTACAATTTACATGTTAAAATCTATCCATAATCTATGTATTAAACTCACATTGGGTAGGAATTACTTATCTGGTGATTTTAGATAAAAAAAAATCTCTCAAAGAGCTCCAAAATCGGCCAAGGGAAATGAAAATGAGAGAAAAAGGCCTACCCGTTTTTAATTAAGACACTGCCTAGTGAATCCTTCTTCGCGATCGCGATAATAGCCTCATGATCGCAAAGGCAAAGCGGCCAAGGCGCTGAAAAAATGCACATCGCGAATGCAATTCAAGCCTTGCGAACGCGAAGGCTTACCTGGCCTACCCTATGCGAACGCAAGGGCCTCTTCGCGAATGCGGAGACCAACAGCTTGCCCCTCCCCCCAGCTTGCCTTACCCTTCACGAATGAGGACTATCTCACGCGAACGCGAAGACCAGTGGTCCAAATCTTCGCAATCGCGAAATCCTTTACGGGAACATGAAGAAAAAATTTC
The DNA here is from genome assembly GCA_002018475.1 of Nicotiana obtusifolia. Taxonomy (NCBI): domain Eukaryota; kingdom Viridiplantae; phylum Streptophyta; class Magnoliopsida; order Solanales; family Solanaceae; genus Nicotiana; species Nicotiana obtusifolia. The sequence continues at coordinate 14,215 of MCJB01049546.1, read as the reverse complement.
CCCAATCCAATTTCCTTCATCGCGAATGCAAGGCCTTCTCCGCGTTTGCGAAGAAGGAAACCAAAACAACAGATAGCAGAATTTTGAACTTAACTCCGGGTGGTCCGAAACTCACCCGAGCCACCCGGAACCCTGTTCAACTACACCAATAAGTCCATAAACATAATACGGACTAGCTCAAATCCTCGAAACACGTAAAACAACATCGAAACTAAGAATCACATCCCAAAACCAAATTGATCAACTTATGAACTTCAAACTTCTTTAACTAACTCCGAACGCGTCGAATCATAATTAGACAACTCGAATTGACACTAAATTTTGTATACAAGTCATAAATCACTATATAGACCTATTCCTAGGCTCAGAATCTCAAACGGACCTTGATAACACTAAAGTCTACTCCAAACCAAACTTAAAGAACTAGGAAGCCTTAAATGTGCTAACTTTCAACATTAGGCGCCGAAATGCTCCCGGATCACCCGAAACCCTATCCGAACACACGCCCAAGTCCAAAATAACCATACGAATCTATTGGAACCATAAAATTCCAATTCTGAGGTCATTTACTAAAATTATTGACTCAAGTCAAATTTGGCCACCTTAGGCTACTATTAAGGAACTAAGTGGTCCGATTTTAATCCGAACCTTTCCAAATCAAAACCAACCATCTCTACAAGTCATAAAATAGTAAAAGAACATATGGGGAGTCTTAATTAGGGGATCTAGAAAGCAAAACGACCAGTCGAGCTATTATACTCTCCACCTCTTAAACAAATGTTCGTCCTTGAAGGGGTCTAGAATCATACCTGAAGTGCTGAATAAGTGCGGATATCTGCTCCGCATGTCCTCCTCGATCTCCCAAATCGCTTCCTCGACTGGTTGACCCCTCCACTGGACCTTTATCGCAAAAATCTTCTTAGGCCTCAACTAGCGAACCTGCTTGTCAACAATGGCAATTGGCTCCTCCTCATAACCCAAGCTCTCATATAGATGAACCATGCTGTAATCTAACACATGCGACCTGTCGGCATGGCACTACGGAGCATAGACACATGGAAGACCGGATGAACTCGCGATAAACTGAGAGGCAAAGCAAGCTTATAAGTAACCTCCCCAACTCGCCTCAACACCTTAAATGGGAAAATAAACCTCGGACTCCTTTCCGAACCTCAAGATACCCTTCATCGGCGAGACTTTCAAGAGAACCTTCTCGCTCACTATAAATGATAATTCACGTGCCTTCTGATCCGTGTAACTCTTCTGTCTGGACTGTGCTGTGTGAAGTCACTCCTGCATCAACTTTACCTTCTCTATGGAATCCTTCACTAAATCAGTGCCATATAACCTAGCCTCACTGGGCTCAAACCATCCGATGGGCGAATGACATCACCGACCATATAAATCCTCAAATAGAGCCATCTCGATGTTGGGCTGATAACTGATGTTATAAGCAAACTCGTCCAAAGGCAAGAATCGATCCCACTGCCCTCCGAAGTCAATCACACATGCTCTAAGCATATCCTCTAGAATCTGAAATGTCCGCTCCGATTGCCGTCTGCGGATGAAAGGTTATGCTGAGCTTTACCCGAGTGCCCAACTCGCTATGTACTGCTCTCTAGAAAAGCAAAATGAACTGAGGGCCTCTATCTAATATGATGGAAACATGCACACCATGCAACCGGACAATCTCATGAATGTAAATCTAGGCCAATCTCTCTAAAGAATAAGAGTCCTAACCGAAATAAAGTGTGCCGACTTGGTCAGCCTGTCGACAATGACCCAAACAACATCAAACTTCCTCAACGTCCGCGACAGCCCAACTACAAAGTCCATAGTGATGCGCTCCCATTTCCAATCCGGTATAACTATCTGCTAGAGTAGGCCATCTGGCCTCTAGTGCTCATACTTAACCTGCTGGCGATTTAGATCTCTCGCTACATACTCAACTATGTGCTTCTTCATCTGCCACCACCAATAATGCTACCTCAGGTCGCGATACATCTTTGTAGCACCTGGATGAATGGAATACCGAGAACTGTGTACCTCCTCTAGAATCTTCTCCCTCAAGCCATCAACATTAGGAAGACATAAGTGACCTTGGAGTCGCAGAACACCATCCTCACCGATAGTAACCTCCTTGGCACCACCCTGTAGTATCATCTCTCTAAGAACCATAAAGTGCGGATCATTGTACTGACGAGCCTTGATCCGCTCAAATAATGAAGATTGAGCCACGACACATGCAAGAACTGGATTGAGATCTGAAATATCCAACCTCACAAGTATGTTAGCTAAGGACTGAATGTCCAAAGCCAATGGCCTCTCCTCTGCTGAAATGAATGCCAAACTACCCATACTCTCGGCCTTTCTGCTCAAGGCATCCGCAACCACATTCGCCTTGCCCGGATGGTAAAGGATGATTATATCATAGTCCTTTTGTAACTCAAGCCACAAGCTCTGACTCAAATTAAGATCCCTTTGTTTAAATAAATGCTGCAAGCTGCGATGATCAGTGTAAACCTCACATGGCACACCATAAAGATAATGCCTCCAGATCTGAGAGCATGAACTATTACAGCCAACTCCAAATCATGTATGGGGTAATTCCTCTCTTGGGGCTTTAGCTGAAATGAAGCATATGCAATAACTTACCCCTCCTACATCAATACAAAACCCAGGCCAATGCGTGAAGCGTCACAATACACAGTATACATCCCCGGAGCCGAAAGGCAACACTAACACCGATGTTGTAATCAGTGCGATCTTGAGCTTCTGAAAGCTCGCCTCGCAGTCATCGAACCATCTGAATGGAGCACCCTTCTAGGTCAATCTACTCAAAGGTTCCGCAAAGATATGAAGCCCTCCACAAACCGACGATAATAACCTGCTAACCCTAAGAAACTCGGGATCTCGGTCGTTGTGGTAGGACGAGGCCAACTCTGGACTGCCTCGATCTTCCTGGGATCTACCTTAATACACTCACCTGATACAACATGCCCCAAGAATACCACAGAATCTAACCAGAACTCGCACTTGGAGAACTTAGCATATGGTTTTTGTTCCCGCAAGGTGTGAAGCATAACTCTCAAATGATGCTCATTCCCCTCCATACTATGCGAGTAAATCAATATGTCATCAATGAAGACAATGATAAAATAGTCAAAATATGGCCTGAACACCCGATTCATCAAATCCATAAACGCAGCCGGGGCGTTGGTCAAGCCGAGGGACATCACTAGAAACTCATAGTGCCCATATCTAGTCCGTATGGCCGAGTTTGGAACATCCAAAGCACGAATCTTTAGCTGATGATACCCAGATCTCAAGTTTATCTTAGAGAACACCCCAGCACCCTACAACTGGTCAAACAAATTATCAATGCGCAGTAATGGTACTTGTTCTTAATGGTAACTTTATTCAGCTGGTTGTAATCAATGCACATCCGCATACTCCCATCCTTCTTTTCACAAACAATACCGGTGCACCCCAAGGCAACACATTCGACCTGATGAACCCTTTCGCTAGCAACTCTTCAAGTTGTTCCTTAAACTCCTTCAACTCTTTCAGAGCCATGCGGTACGATGGAATAGAGACAGGCTGGGTTCCTGGCGCCAAATCAATACTAAAATCGATATCACGATCTGATGGCTTGGTAGATCAGAAGGAAACACATCGGAGAACTCCCGCACCATGGGAACTGCACCAATCATGATAACCTGGCTAGATATAATGATAGATGAACCCCTCCACTCCCATCTAGGGAACTCTGGCATCCCCAAGGTAACAGTTTGGCATGGCAATCAAGAACGGCATGGTACGAAGACAGCTTGTCCATGCCCAGGATGGCCTCAAAGTCGGTCATGTCGAGCAACAAAAGATCCGCTCTGGTCCCATAACCACAGAAAGTCACAATACAGGACCAGTAAACCCGATCCAAAATAAAGAATCGCCCACTGACGTGGACACATATATAATAGCACCCAAGGACTCATAAGAGACATCCAGATAATGAGCAAATAGAGAAGAAACATATGAATATGTAGACCCTAGATCAAATAGTACTGAATCATCCCTACCACAGACAGAAATAACACCTATGATCACGACGTTTGAGGCTATCGCATCTGGTCTGGCTAAAAAAGCATAGAACCTAGCTGGAGCGTCACCTAACTAGCCTCTACCTTTAAGGCGACCCCACCTACATGCCCTCCATCTCTGGAAGGTTGGATGGCTGGTACGGCAGCTGATGCGGTGATCATGGGTTGATGGCCTACTGTACTGCCTAGCCCCGAAACCTAGGGCAAAATCCCCTCATGTGACCAAGCTCTCCGCACTTATAGCAACCCCTCGGTGCGGATGACTGAACCTGGGGACCTAAATACCCACAGGAAGAACCCTGAATAGCCGGTGGATGGTAGGAGCTCCCCAAAATGGCTCTCAAATAGGGCCGCACTAGTGCACCCCGAGAAACCGGTGGTGCTGAATAAGTGGGCCTGCTGGACTGATCCCTCATGAACTGGTCCCTGCCCCCAGACGGGCACCGCTGAATCCTCCAGAATGCTGAGACCTCTTCTCTCCCGTTGTATACAATCGGCCTTGGTTGCGGATACCCTCAATCTGCCGAGCTATCTCCACAACCTGCTCGTAAGAAATCCCCATCTTAATCTCTCAGGCCATAGTAACCTGAATACCATAATGCAAGCCTGAATAAACCTCTGCACTCTCTCTGCATCGATGGGGAGTATCATAAGTGCATGGCAAGACAACTCAGAGAACCTCGCCTCATAATCGGTCACAGACATCTGACCCTGCTGGAGCCGCTCGAACTGACCCCGTAGCTCTTCCCTCTAATAGGGTGGAATATATCTCTCCAGAAAGAGACGTGTGAACTGGTCCCCAGTCAAGGGTGGCGAACCCGCTGGTCTGCAAAGAAGATAGGACGACCACCATCTACGGGCCTGCCCTCCAACGGAAATTTGGTGAAGTCCACCCTGTTGGACTCTCAATACTCTTATATTGTGCAGCTTGTCTCTGCAACGGTCAATAAAATCCTGGGGGTCCTTATGTCGCTCACCGCCAAAGGCAGGAGGATGTAGTCTAGTCCATCTATCTAACAGCTTATGCGACTCGACGGTCGCGTCTAGCCTAGGCTCTGGTACAGCCGCTACAACTGGCTGAGCCTCGCCAATAGTAGTGCATGTAGGGTCTGATATACGGCAGTAGCGTGCCCTAGAGCCTGAGCGATTGTCACGACCCTAATTTTCCTGTATAGGAAGTCGTGACAGCACCTAGTAGTCTAAATCACAAGAATAAATCATAATCTTTCCTTATATCACCACGTGAGCCTTTACATTTAGTTTTGAAAATTATTTTTTCCGAAATAGCATCCTGTGTTTTAGCCCACCTTATCACACTGCATGACTTCTTGTAGTTCCCCTACTAGCCACGCGTATCAAGCCCACCATATCTCACCATATGCATTTTAACCCCAAAACCTTATACCACCGCATACGCATCAATATCACAATGTATCACATATCACAACTTAATACTTTGCCTGAATGTGAATCACGACCTTCATATCTCGATACCAATTTCAACAACAATATATTTCACAATTTAACAACTTCAAGTAAAGAGTTCAACAATTAAGTGATGAATACGAAATAAAGGAAACAAGAACTTCAACTAAACATGTAGGCTAATTAGCATGTAAGAGAATAAGACAAGTAGACATGTGAAAATAGACTGAGAATGATGAATATAACATATTAAGATAACTCAATTAAGGCATGAAAAAAAATCTAAATAGCTAAACCCGGTAATTTCGATATTTAGCCCGTGTACACACTCGTGAAGAGGAATTCAACCTAGATTCAGTGTACATGTACACAGTAAAAATTCATGCAGCGAATAAAAGAAAGAGGTAACAGTGTATTATTAGTTTTACTTAAATATTAATATTATATATATGATCATTGACTTGAGTTAAATTGTGATACTAGGATTAATGTTGGTGTTTAATTATAAAGGGTATTAGATATAAATTATTTTATTATGATAAAATTAATTAATTGATGAACGTTCCATGAACTAGGGAAGAAAGAATTATATAGAAGTGTTCGATAAGGTCATGGGTGGCCTAACTAAGGTTATTGCGAATGGAACCAAGAGGAATTTGATAGAATAGAGCCCGATTATGTTGATACTTCACGACGTTACTTAGACTCGTCTTTGTGATACTATAGATTGATCGAAGAAGTCATACGGACTGCTCGAGTTGACACGCTTGAAATTTCGACACAAGTACTGTAAGTAGTAATTTTACCGCATTTTGTGTTTTTATAACTTACATAATTTATACATGATTTTAATATAAATATATTACCGACTATTATGAATTTGCATCCGGGACAAATCTTTTCCTTGATATGATACCTCTATATTTATTTGAGATGATTACAGTTAATTTGTATGTTCTTATGGTTATTGAACATGGTTTACCGTTGCTTTAGATAAGACTTAGTGTTCTCAAAATGAAATTACTTGGTTTGATAAGAATTAAAATGCCATGTACTATTTTGAATTATGAATATTTACTGGTTACAAGAAAAAGTATAAATGGGAGGAGACTTTGAAGGATTCCGAAGCTAACGGCGGATTCGTTATACCTTGTGCGCCTTGTATATACAGATTACAGTTATAGCCCTCGTTAGTGGAAAGGTAGAACTAGCATACAGTTACAATTTTCCCTCGAGTAGGGACCTACAGTTATATTCGACCCTTTTTACAAAGGGGTCCACATAGTGATACAGATTACATGATCCTTCCTTGGAAACCTCCCAAACATAATATTTGATATGACAATATTTACAGAGTTTATTATTAAATTGTTAATAGATTCCTGCTTACATGAAAATAGACAAGACTGATTTTTGTTACCGATTCAGAAAAGAGCATTTATTTCATGATATTTTCTGATTATTATACAAGTATGTTTTCTTACTTGTCCACACTAAAAACGATTGTTGTTAAGTATTATTACTCACTGAGCTAGCGTCTCACTCCTCGTTATTTTTTTTTACAAATACCTGAGGTGATGTTGGTGAGGATTTTAGTAACTAGAGCGCATGAGCTGACAAATTCTGGTGAGTCCCGCATTGCTTTGCGTGGGCAAGAAGTTATTCGTTTTCTATCTTACTTTTCTTTTACGAACTCTTAGAGTCGTTCCATCAGTCATTTTTATTAGTCTCGTGAGTACTCTCATATCATTAAAGACTTGTGACTTGTACTAGATGTTATTTACGTACTTTGGAGATAGTTTTAGTATTATTATGTTAAAAATGATGGCTTGAGGATGATTGCGTTTTGTTGGGTTGATATTGATTATATCTATTGTTGATTTTGAGACAGGAAATTTTTTGAATTTTCTTAAAAATAGGAAAAACTCTGCACGATTTTCTGTAAATTCCTGTTAAGCCATGCTTCGGGATCCTACTCCTTACCGCCGGTCATGGCCCTAAAATGGGTCGTGATATATAGTGACTGTGTTCTTTCCTTTTTATTCAAATGCATCAAAGAAGTATTGTATGGACATATTTTTTGGATTAATATGGTTTCTCCTTATAATATTGTCTGTGATTTTTTCTTGGATATATCTTATTGTTATATTTGTTTATTTATTTATTTTATGAAAACTGCTCGAATGTAAAAAGGATTATTTAAACTGAAAATTATCTTATACATTTAGTATAAAAAATGACTAAAACTGAAAACTTTTCATTATGCAAGTCTTATTTGTTATTTAAATGTATGGCTAACTCAAGTTTCAGATTTAATCTCTGAAGATAGCTGTCACCATAAGGCAGAATTAATATTAAGAAAAAGTGAGTTTCTATAAGCTCTGAATTTCATATTGTAACTATATTTTTAGGGTTTAGACTTTTTGTTTGGGAACTTGCCTACTGTTTGGAACTGTTTGATCTTCCCTATTACCTCCTGGAAATCGAAATTAATTTGCTGATAGAGAAGTGAAAAAATCTACCCGAAGAACCAAAAATTGTATTTACCAATACAAAGTTTTGAAGATCGAATTAATTAATTACAATTCAACAACCACCCTAGAGTCTATTGATACCTATCTCATCTATATACAAACGATAAAGTACTTATCTAAGCGAAGGAACTACGTATAAATAACTCTATTGATACGTATTTCATCCTTAAATCATCATATTTTTGGTGTGTGGTATTTAAGTTTGATTATATTCTTCATCATTAAAATGTCAAATAATAGGGAAATAACGGGACAATAGAAACAAAATAAAATTGGAGGAAAATTCAGTTTTTGACTCTTTAAAACCTAAACCTAATCCTAAACCTAAACAAAGGGTCAAATAAGTTTTGAAATCTGTATAACCTAAACCTAAATTTATCATCAGCAAAGACAGACGACGACAAATGAATGAAAATAACATTGACAGGAAGATGGATTTAATGGCTGGATAATTACATGCTTAGATAACTAATTGTAGTCACGAAGGAGTGTAATGGTTGCATGAAGGAGTGTAATGGTTGCATGGAGAATGGAAGGGACAAATGGGAAGTGTAATGACTGAATAGAGTCTCCACAAAGGGACTTTAAGTTATACTGGAAAGTGGAATAACAGTATTATAACTCCCTCTATATTTTCCTAGTCTTCTAACCCTGCATAAAACAAAACAAACTGAAATTGCTACTACTTCTAAGCATAACCATGGATAGGACTCGGAATAAGAAAATTGTTGAACAACCACTCCATGGTTCACCGTTAGTCATAATGTTTTGTACCAAAATCTTAAGCGTGACATTAGGAAGCTGAAGCGTGCGGTTAATGAATTGCTTGAGAGGCTGGTTCGTGACTGATTGCGTCCAATTGCACACCTCAAAAGAAGTATGAAACGGTCATTTGCAATAATAAAACTCAACTAAGAGTCGGAGTCGAATCCATAGGAAGCTAAGATGGGGGTTAGGGGTATATATTCTAATGGGCGTGACTGAGTTATCATGATTTGCACTTCCATAAAAAGGTTTTGTTTCTATTCCTAATTTTACACTAAAGATTGTAGAATAAAAAAAGAAGACTAGGAATAGTTGATTTTGAGGTTTTTCAAATTGATAAAAAGTCTAGGGAAGTGATCATTACCTACGTGTTTGCCTAATGGGATAAAGACCTTAATACTTGTATTATTGATCGGGGTATATTATAGCTATCAACTCTCAATTACCCACTCAATACCTCTCGGTCAGAGAGTGGTTTAGCCCAATTTGACTTTTTCAAGACTAAATGGGTATAAAATAGTTGATAAAAGCTCAAGTCGAGTTATTACTATCTCTAGGGTTGAACCCTTTAATTGGGTTAATCAATCTCTCGATTGACCTAATTTCTTCATCTGGCAGGAGCTGGAATTCTGCGGCCGCACAATTCTGAATTGCGGCCGCGAGGCAACATTTCTCCGGTCTATAGATTATGTTTACGGTTGCAACCCAGTCTTCTGCAGTCCGCATATTTATGTCTGCGGCCGTAAAGGCACTTCTTCTGCGGCCGCGTCCGTAATTCACAAGGACTCGGGACTTGAAAATTTGCACACTCTTTGAACTTGAGTCCTAGCCCAGCTCTTGCGGCCGCACAAATTCATGTGCGGTTCGCGATTTGCACAAATATCTGCTGAATTTTGCTTCTTTGTTTGCGGCCGCAGGTGGAATTCTGCGGTCTGCAATTCCTTTTACGGACCGCACATTGTATGCGTTTGTGCCCTTTTGTTGCCTTGTGCTTGGACTACTTCTCTTTGGCTGGATTTCATCTCGGGAGTCCAACTTCCAGCATTCCAGTAATTTTGCACATTTTATTAATTTCGAGAACGCAATTCAATGCTTTTAGACTAAAACAAAAGCTAATAAGCACTCATAAGTAGTCAAAATCTCCACTTATCAATGATTCAAGCATTAATTACCTATAAATTATCATGTTGGAGGAGTATCCGCTAACTTCAATTTACACCATGCTTGATGATGTCCAGATCATCCGTCCAAAATGGAGCCAAGAGCAATTCCATTATTGTTATCACTAGTTACACTGAATCGGCCTCTAAGACCACCAAGTCCCTCTCTGTTACCCTAAATATTGAGTAGTCCATTATGAAGTTTTCTTTGGCCTTACATATGGTATGGTAAGTTAATATTGAAATTTTGCTAATAGTCTATGAAGTTGTCTTTTGTTTATCGTGATATTTTTATTGGTCTTGTTATGTTACGCTGATGTTATGGAATCTCATATATCAATGAACTATTGTTAAGAAACTATTGATACTTCTACAATGTTTTCTTTGAAACTTTCTTTTCTTTTGACATAAAACTTAAGGATAATTTGATGCTTGTTAAGAAGATAATACAGACACACTATAATATGTAGAAAACAAACAGTCCAATTGCCTTTGATTGAATTGATGGTACTCTGCATTCTAAGAAGGAATATGCACTTAATATTTTTCCAACTCTTTCTCAGTTTAAAGATCATCCACAAATATAAAAATCAAAATAGTAAATAATATGCATGTGACTCACAAAGCAAACCATATGAGATCAATTTAAAATGAAAGAGTACATACAACGAATATCTATCCATAGGAACTCAAGGACTTAAGATGACTAGATGAATCTGAAGACTTTGTCAATAGATGATAACACTTTGACACTTAGAACTAAACTTTTCAAGTAACATTCAACAATACAGATAAAATATTCAGTTCATAAGGGGATAGATAATTTTATTAATAATCAAATTGAATAATTTTCTGATATCTTCATCCCTATAAAAATTCCAACTAACATAACAGATGAAATAACACTTGCTCCATTGTCACCTTCAACCCCTACTCCACTTTCAGATATAAATGAATTTGAAGATGGTTCTTCACTGTCAGCATTTTCTTCTTAGAATCCATTGAACACTGATATGGCTTCATCATAAGTTTTGAAAGCCTGGAAGATGCTTCTTTTGAAACCTAGAACCATAGGACCACGCTTACACCAAGAGTTGTATAATCCGAGCCTCTTACCACGAAATACCACATACACTTTCGATGTCGATATATTCTCAGCTTGACAATTTTTTCTGAAGTCATTGAACCCAGCTATGACTTCATCATACGATTTGAAAGCTTGAAAGATGCTACCCTTGACACTAATAATCATAGGAGCACATTGACGCCAAGAGTTGTATAATCCAAGCCTCTTACCACGAAATACAACATAGACTTTTGAAGCATTATTCTTCTTTCCGTTAATCATTCCTTAATCTAACCCTTCACACTAAAAGAAAAATAAGAGATGAAGAAAAGGGGAAAACAAAGATGGAAAAGAAATGGGGGCTGGAAAAGCTTGTTAGGTGCGTCATTATATATTTAAGGGATTAGAATTAGAAAGTGACCAATACAAGATGAGTATAGTTGTGTACATATCTACGTATTTCCACTGGTATAGTATTGTTAGGTGTGGAGCCTGATTAATATGTGATGGACTTGAATTATTTCCTTGTATTTTTTGGAAACCCATAATCCCTATAGGTTTAGTAAAACTCATTGTCCTCATAGATTTGGGAAAGGAAAACCTATAATCCTTGTCAAATTGGGAGACCTTTCTCTTATAGGTTTGGGACTATTTGGGATCTATATATAGGCTGTACTGTTTATTCTCCTTGTATTGTAAATACCCTTAATTATTAATATATATAAATCCCGCCGCCGTGAAAGTTTACCCTAACGGGCTGTTACCACGAAATAAGTTTCTCTACCTTAACTTTTCTCTCTTCAAGATTTCTTCATCTTCTTCTTCAGTTCAGAGTGTTTGAATGAATCGATCCTAACAACTGGTATCAGAGCTTTGGAGATTCAATACGATCACTGAAGATGGGGAGTTCGAAGATTGGAATCGAGAAGTTTGATGGATCCGATTTCTGTTTTTGGAAAATGCAGATCAAAGACTATCTGTACCAGAAAGATCTTCACGAACCCTTGACTGAGGAAAAGCCGGCTTCCATGACAGAGGAGCAGTGGAAGCTTAAGGATCGTCAGGCGTTGGGGTTGATCCGGTTGACTTTGTCGAGAAACGTGGCGTTCAACATCGTTAAGGAGAAGACTACGGCAGATCTGATGAAGGCGCTATCAAATATGTACGAAAAACCATCAACGATGAACGAGGTATATTTGATGTGTAGATTGTTCAATTTATAGATGTCTGAGAATGGATCTGTTGCCGATCATATAAATGAGTTCAATATGATTGTGAGTCAACTGAGTTCTGTGGAAATTAATTTCGAAGATGAAATTAAGGCGTTGATTTTGATGTCATCTCTGCCCAAGTCTTGGGATACTGTTGTTGCTGCGATTAGCAGTTCCCGTGGATCTGAGAAGTTGAAGTTTGATGAAATCCGTGATGTTGTTCTCAGCGAAAGCATTCGCAAACGAGAAGTGGGAAATTCATCGGGCAGTGCTCTCAGCGTTGACCGAAGGGGGAGAAGCAAGTCGAAGGGCCAAAATCAACATGGCCGATCAAAATCAAAGAATCGAGGAAAATCTCCGAACAGACCCAACGTGATTTGTTGGAACTGTGAAGATAAAGAGTACTATCGGACAAACTGTACGAAACCAAAGAAGAAGCAGAATCATAAATCTGGAGATGATAGTGATTCTGTAAATTCCGCAGAAGACATTGGGGATGCTCTAATCCTTAGTGTGAACAGCCCGGTCGAATCCTGGATTTTGGATTCTGGTGCATCCTTTCATTCGTCTCCAAGCAAGGAATTGTTCCAAAATTTCAAATCTGAAAATTTTGGGAAGGTGTATCTTGCTGACAACAAAGCCTTGGAGATTGAAGGAAAGGGTGATGTCTGCATAAAGACCCCATCGGGAAACCAGTGGACATTAGAGAATGTCAGATATATTCCTGCTCTCAAGAAGAATTTGATCTCTGTTGGTCAGTTGGATAGCATAGGCTATACAGCAGAGTTTGGGAAAGGTTCTTGGAAGATTGTGAAGGGTGCTATGATTGTAGCTCGTAGCACCAAATCTGGAACCTTGTACACCACTGCAGGGTGTATTAACATGGTTGCTGTCGCTGAGGGTGCTTCTGGTTCATGTCTGTGGCACAACAGACTTGGACACATGAGTGCTAAAGGAATGAAGATGCTTGTTGCAAAAGGAGCATTAGAGGGCCTGAAGTCTGTTGACATGGGTCTTTGTGAAAGCTGTGTTATGGGAAAACAGAAACGAGTTAGCTTCACAAAGACTGCTAGAGAGCCGAAGAAAGTGCGGTTGGAAATGGTACATACAGATGTTTGGGGACCATCTCCAGTTTCATCACTTGGAGGATCCAGGTTCTATGTCACCTTCATTGATGATTTCAGCAGGAAGGTATGGGTCTATTTCTTGAAGCATAAGTCAGATGTGTGTGACTTTCAAGAGGTGGAAAGCTGAAGTTGAAAATTATACTGGTTTGAAGATCAAATGCCTGAGGTCTGACAATGGAGGAGAGTATGACAAGTCAGAGTTCAAAGCATTCTGTACAGCTGAGGGAATCAGATTGATGAGGACAGTTCCCGGTAAGGCTAGGCAGAATGGAGTTGCTGAGAAGATGAACAGAACATTGAATGAGCGTGCAAGGAGAATGAGGATACAATGTGGGGGTGCCCAAGATTTTTTGGGCAGATGCTGTGAGCACAGCTGCATACTTGATCAACAGGGGACCATCAGTTCCCCTGGGGTTCAAGATCCCAGAGGAGGTGTGGACGAAAAAAGAGCTCAAGTACTCCCACTTGAGAACGTTTGGTTGCACGGCTTATGTTCATGTTGATCCAGAGAAAAGAGACAAGCTTGATGCTAAGGCTATGAAGTGTTACTTCATAGGCTACGGTTCTGACTTGTTTGGTTACGGGTTTTGGGATGACAAGAACAGAAAGATCACGAGACATTGTGATGTGACATTTGATGAGTCTGTCCTATACAAGGACAGAGAGCAGAAGGTTTTAGAGACTACGAAGCAAGTGGGAGTTGAGATTGAGTTGCAGAAGAGTACACCCAGAGATGTTGCAGAAGAAACTCAACCAACTCTAGACACTGTTGCTGAAGAACTTATGGTGGAAAAAGTGACACCTGAGTAGCTGTTGAGGAGATCATT
>MCJB01049545.1:4373-36589 GCA_002018475.1 Nicotiana obtusifolia | reverse complement strand
AAGTGAACAATTTAATGTTCTTATTGATGATGAATATGGATGTAATCACTTCTTTCTTATAATTGGGATTAATAATGAATTACTTAATTAATTGAGTAATCGCTAATAAGGTAAATAATTAAAAAGGTTCGTGTCTAATTCATTGGGTAGGGTCCTAGGTGTTAAATAAAAGTCTATAAAAGTCCGGTGTCATAACCATAGTAATGTGTCTAGGTTTAACGGAAATATAAATGGGACGGGAGAAGGTTAATTAATAAACATGAGTAGTAGTAAATTGTCAACATTAATTTAGTTAATTACGAGTCAAGTAGTGGTCTAGTTAGAGTTGTCTCCCCTAGCCAGGTTGGGTGTTGATGATATTATGTATAAGTGGGAGCGGGTGGTACGCCTACCACAGGAGATGTGTATATGGGGAGCGGGTGGCACCCCTGCCACGAGACATGTATATGGGGGAGCGGGTGGTACGCCTACCACAAGAATGTTGTATATGGGGGAGCGGGTGGCACGCCTGCCACGAGATATTGTGATTGTAGTGACATGAATAGGTGGAGAGACCGTAGCCGGTGTCACGCTTGTCACAGGATAAATTGTGTTTTATATTGAAATGATTTGGTAGTTTCATTAATTTAATATTGAATTACGTATGTTTATTGCTTCCTTATCCGTTTATTTGTCCATGTTTAGTTGCTAATTGTAGTAGTGTATAGGTATATGTATATATGTTATGCTTGACAGGTTTATCTGGAGTCCGGTCTAGCCTCGTCACTACCTCGCCGAGGTTAGGCCAGGCACTTACCAGCACATGGGGTCGGTTGTGCTGATACTACACTCTGCACTTTTGTGCAGATACCGGCGCAGCAGGTGTCGGACAGTAAGTAGACGGACTTCCAGTTTTTGGCGCGACTTCTCAGGCGACTCAAGGTAGGACTGCAGCCGTTCGCAGCTCTTGACGTCATCTGTCCATATTTTGTATCTATTTCCATGAAGTTCGGAAATAGTACTTTTGATATTTCTTTCAAGACCTTTGTATGTAGAAAATCTTAGACTGTCTGTGAACACTGTGACACCAGTTCTTGGGGTAGTTTGTAAAGGACGGATTATACAGATACTAATGTTCTCCGCGTTTTGTTATTTACTTATGTTGTAATTCACGATTGACTAATTATGCATGCTCACGTAATTAACGAAAGTAATTATCGGCTGGCCTAGCTCTCATTAGTAGGCGCCATCACGACTCCCGAGGGCGGGAGATTTGGGGTCGTGACAACGAATTAATGCTTTTGTTGAAAGTATTAATTTTATTACTCAAGTTGCAGCAGTGATTGACAAGCTGCCACCTTTATGGAGGGAATTTAAGAACTACTTGAAACACAAGCTTAAGGAGATAAAACTCGAAGATCTCATCGTTCGATTGAGAGTCGAAGAGGACATTAAAGCTAAAGAAAAGAAGACACGTGGAAACTCAGCAATTATGGTAGCAAATATTGTTGAGACTGCTCCAATTAATCCTAAAAAGAGGAAGAAGTTTTCTGGACCGAAAAACTATCCCAACAAGAAGAAATTCAAGTGAAATTGCCACAACTATGGAAAGCTTGGACACAAAGCTGCAGAATGTTGTGCTCCGAAGAAAGAGAAGAAAAATGGTCAAGAAAATATGGTTGAATCAAATCATGATATTGATGACTTGTACGCTATGTTGTCTGAATGCAACTTACTGGGGAATCCTAAGGAGTGTTGGATTGATTCTGGATCCACCCGCCATGTTTGTGTTGTTAGAGAAGCATTTGCTTCATATGCTCCCGTTGGACCCAACGAGGCCATTTTAATGGGAAATTTTACAACGGTCAAAATTGAAGGTTATGGAATGATTTTCCGGAAGATAACCTTTGGCAAGGTGCTGACTCTGAACAACATTTGTCATGTTCCTGGAATAAGGAAGAACTTAGTTTCTCTTTCACTTCTCGTCAATAACGGGTTTAAGTGTGTTTTTGTTTCAGATAAAGTTGCAATAAGTAAGAACGAGATGTACTTAGGAAAATGTTACCTTACTGAGGGCCTTTTCAAGCTAAATTTAATGTTTGTTGGCAATAACAAAATTTCAGCTTCTTCTTACTTACTTGAGTCAAATAATTTATGGCATATACGTCTGGGACATGTCTATTATAAATCATTGCAAAAAATAATTAATTTGAAAGTATTGTCTAAGTTTGAATGCGACAATTCAAAATGTCAAATATATGTGGAATCTAAGTATGTTAAACATCCTTATAAGTTAGTTGAAGGAATTCAAATCCTTTAGAATAAATTCACACAAATATTTGCAACATGAGGTCATATCATCTCACGGTGGAAAGAAGTATCTTATAATGTTTATTGACAATAGTACTCGATAATGCTGTGTTTACTAACTTAATAGTAAAGGAAGCAATAGACGTATTCAAGCAATACAAAAAGGAAGTTGAAGCCCAAATTAACAAGAAAATCAAAATGATAAGAAGTGATAGGGGTGGTGAATACGAATCTCCTTTTGAAGAGATATGTTTAGAATGTGGAATTATTCATCAAGCAACAGTCCCGTACATGCCCCAATCCAGTGGGATTGCGAAAAGAAAGAATCAATCATTAAAGGAGATGATGAACACTTTGTTGATAAGTTCTGGTTTGCCACATAACTTGTGCGGGGATGCTATTCTTACGGCTAACCGGAAATTAAGCCGAGTACCCCATAGCAAAACATAATCCATTCCATATGAAAAATGGAAAGGAAGGAATTCCAACTTGAATTATTTTAAAGTGTGGGAGTGTTTGGCAAGAGTGCAAGTACCTAACCCAAAAAGGTAAAATAGGATCGAAAGCCGTTTATTATGTTTTCATAGGATATGCAACAAATAGTAAAGCATATTGATTTCTGGTTCATAAATGGAAAATGTCGACATTCATAATAATACGGTTATAGAATTAGATAATGCTGAATCTTTCGAAAATATATATCCATAAAAAAAGGAATATGAGTCTATTGGTAAAGTATCTAAACGACCTTGGGAGGAAACAAAATAAAGTACGTATAATCAGGAGGATCCAATATGTAGTAAACATCAAAGAACGTCTACTTCATTCGGACCAAATTTTGTGACATTCTTATTGGAAAATGAGCCTCGAACATTTAAAGAACCCGTGTCTTCTTTTGTATCATTATTTTGGAAAGAGGGAGCCAATAGTGAAATAGAATCTATACCGAACAACCATACATGGGAATTGGCTGATCTTCCTCCAGGCAATAAACCGTTGGGTTCTAAATGGATTTTTACGAGGAAAATAAAAGATGATGGTACTATTGACAAATATAAGGCAAGACTTGTGGTCAAAGGGTATAGACAACGAGAAGGTCCAGACTATTTTGATACATACTCTCCAGTTACAAGAATTATGTCCATACGAACGTTAGTAGCATTAGCTGCAGTGTATTGTCTTGAAATTCACCAAATGGATGTTAAAACAACCTTCTTAAATAGAGATTTGGAGGAAGAAATTTACAAGGAACAACCTGAAGGGTTTGTGGTTCTTGGTAAAGAAAAGAAGGTATGTAGACTTGTTAAATCACTTTATGGACTAAAACAAGCACCCAAACAATGGCATGCAAAATTTGACCAAATAATATTGTCAAATGGTTTTAACATAAATATGTGTACATTAAAAATGTTACAAATCACATGGTTATTGTTTGCTTACTTGTGGATGATATGCTGATAACGATAATGACATTGTCAAAATAAATGCGACTAAGCGTATGCTAACTAGCCAGTTGGATATGAAAGACTTGGGAGTTGCCGATTTAATTCTGTGTATTAAGATCCATAAGACTCCTCAAGGTCCGGCATTGTCGCAGTCTCATTACATTAAAACAGTACTTGAAAAATTCAAGTACTTAGACAAAGACTCCAATTGACGTAAATCTTGCACTTGCAAAGAACAAACGCCAAAGCATATCACAATTGGATTATGCGTGTGCTGAGATGTTTAATGTATATCATGAATTGTACTCGACCAGATATAGCTTGTGCTATAAGTAAATTGAGTCAATAGACGAGTAATCCAGGTCAATCTCAATCGATGGTGATGAAACGAGTTTTGGGATATTTAAAACATACCCAAGACTTTACTTTGCACTATAGTAATTATCCTGCGGCGATTGAGGGATACTGTGACGCAAATTGGATCACCGGTTCAACTGATTCTAAATCCACAAGTGGATATGAATTCTCTATCGGTGGAGTAGCGGTATCTTAGAAGTCGTCTAAACAAACTTGTATTGCCCGCTCTATAATGGAGGCTGAGTTTATAGCCTTGGATAAAGCCGGTGAAGAAGCTGAATGGCTCCAAAATTTCTTGGATGATATTCCATTTTGGCCCAAACCGTTGGCACCAATATGCATACATTGTGATAGTCAAGCGGCAATTGGAAGGGCTGGGAGCGTTATGTATAACTGTAAATCTCGTTATATACGACGAATACATAAAACTGTTAAGCAGCTACTCTCAGGAGGGATTATCACAATTGACTACGTAAAGTCTAGCGATAATGCATTATATCCACTTACAAAAGGCCTAACTAGATAGGTAGTTGAAAGATCATCGAGGGGAATGAGACTATGGCCAAGGACAAATCATTATGGTGGTAATTCTACCTAGAAGACTGGAGATCCCAAGATCTAGGTTCAAGGAGATCAAACTGTCACGACCCCAAGTTCCCTTCATAGGATGTCGTGACGACACCTAGTCTCTAAGACTAGGTAAGCCTAACAACCTGCAGAATAATTGAAATACAATTTAGAATCTCAGAACTTCAGTGACTACAAAAATAAAATCTGTAACTCAATATGTACAACTTCCAAAACTTGGTGAAATATAAGTCACAAGCTCTAAGTAACAGTGCTGAACAATCCTATAGATCACTGTCTATAATAGTGTAATGAAATAAGGAAAAACGGGATAGAAGGAGACTCCGAGGCATGCGGACGCAGGCAAGTGTACCTTGAAGTCTCCAAAGCAACCTCAACCCACTAATGCCGGGACTGATAGGAAGTACCTGGATCTGCACAAAAAGATGTGCAGAAGCGTAGTTTGAGTACACCACAATGGTACCTAGTAAATTTCAAACCTAACCTTGGTAGAGTAGTGATGAGGTCAGGTCAAGGCTCTACTGGAGATAATAAGAAACAAGACGAAATATATAACGATATAATGATAATGAAAATGGTAATGAAACAATATGGAATTTACGAAAAGTTAACAATAGAGAATCAAGACAGTTAATACAACATGGAAGGAAACAAGGTTTTACATGTTAACAAAAGAAAAAACCAAGATAAATACAGCAAATAGAAGGGCCGCTACCGAGGTACCGCCTCGAAGTCCCAAATCATAAAGTAACTCACAGTCTTTCCTTATATTACTACGAGAGCCTTCACATTTAGTTTTAAAAATTATTTTTCCCGAAATAGCATCCCGCATTTTGGCCCACCTTATCACACTGCATGGGTTCTAGTAGTTCCCCTACTAGCCACGCGTATCAAGCCCACCTTATCTTACCGCATGCGTTTCAACACCCAGACCTTATACCACCCATGCGTATCAATATTACAACGTATCACAATTCGCACCTCAAGTGCCCAAGATTAAAACTTTCTAGCAAAAAACCAAAAAATAACAAAATTTCACAATAAGGAGCCCATGTCTCAACCACAATGTACACAAAGTCTCAACAATAAAAACCTGAGAGTAACTCAATAAATGATATTTCACAACTTACACTCTGCCTCAATAGGAACCACGACCTTTGCAACTCAATACCACATTCAACGGCAAAATATTCCCAGAATAGCAATTTCAAGTAAAAAATTCAATAGCTAAAATAATGAATACGGAATAAAAGAAAGCAAGTAATTCAACTAAACTTGTAGGACAAGTTGCAAATAAGAGATAAGACAAGTAGACATGTGAAATTAGACTAAATATTGTGACTATAACATGTTAATGTAACTCAATTAAAGCATGACGGGGAAATACATATCACATATCACAATTATCACCACAATACCAAATCCTGAGGGGATTTTCTCCACCCAAGGTTAGATAAGTCACTTACCTCAAACCATGCTAAATAAATCCACTTGAAGGCCTTTCCCTCAATTTTCCAACTCAGAACGACTCGAATCTAGCCAAAACAGTTTTAAGCTATAATAAGACTATAGGAAACTAATTCAAACAATGAGATTACGATCCTTGCAATGAATTAAAAAATTGATCCAAAAAGTCACTCCAGGCCCGCATCTCGGAATCCGACCAAAATTACAAAAGTAGAACACCATTCGATATCGAGTCTAACCATAGAAGAATTATTCAAATCCGACCTCATTTCGCCTTTCAAAGCTCAAAATTTTAGCCTAAGGAATTTTTACCAATTTCTCCCAATTTCCAACTCCAAAGCACCAATTAAATGATGAAATTATCAATAGATTCATGTGAATTAGTAAAAAACGAGTTGGAATTCCTTACCCAAAGTTCTCTCTGAAAATCCCTCAAAATATCGCCTCAAACCGAGCTCTCTAAGTCCCAAAATCAATTATGAATCAAACCCTCGAATGTTCCTCTTTTCTGCGCAGTTAAATTGCTTCTGCGGCCTTTGTATCGCTTCTACGACTCCACAACTGCTGAAAAACCATTGCAGGTGCAGACTTCACTTAAGTCCAAGGAATTTGCTTCTACGGAATAAGGCTCGCATCTGCGCAGGCGCACCTGCTGCACAATTGTCGCACCTGCAACCATTGTCCCTCCTGCGTCCCTCTCCAACGCAGAAGCGAAGCCGCTTGAACATTTTTCGCTCCTGTGACCTCAGCTGGGCATGACTAGCTCCGCATCTGAGGCCAATTGCTTGCTTTGCGAGCCCGCACCTGCGGCCAATCCCTCCATAGGTGCGAAGACTCCAGAAGCTACCAACCTTCAGCAAAATCCAATAAGTCCAAATTGTTCTAGATTCTACCCGAATTATAGCCGGGGCCCCCAGGACCCCTTCTGATTATACCAAATAGTTTCCAAACACGTAACGGACCTACTCGAGGCCAAAAATCACATCAAACAACATAAATTCTATGAATCGCAACTCAAATTCAAGACTAAGAAATTATGATCTTCCGAATTCCGAAACTAACGCCGATTCATACCAAAACAACTTCGATTGACCTCAAATTTTGTACACAAGTCATAAATGACATTATGAACCTATTCCGACTTCCGGAATGGGGATCCGATCCGATATCAATAAAGTGCACTCTCGCTCAAACTTTCCAAAATCTTTCGACTTTTCAACTTTCGCTCCTAAGACCAAAATCACCTTATGGAGCTATTGGAACCGTCAAAAATCCATTAGGAGTCGTTTTCCTACAAGTCAAACTATGGTCAACTCCGACGACTTAAACCTCCAACTTAGGGACTAAGTGTCCCATTTCACTCTGAAACCCACCTGAAACATAAACCTTTCACTGCGATAAGTTACATAACTACAATATAGTATAGAGGAAGCATAATTTAGGGGATCAGGGCTAAAATACTCAAACCGACCGGCCGGGTTGTTACACAAACAAAGTCATTAATGACGGTTCAACATTGTCAACTAAAACTTTTGGTCTATTCTCGTGATGAGACAATGTTCAGTACCAGGATAAAGAATTAAGGATTTTTAATGGTTTCTAAATTTGATATGGGGTATATCAAAGACTGTTTCTACGGGATGACACGTTTAGGAATCACCTATGTAAATGTGAAATGGCCGCTTCAAGGAGAATTTTGCAAGGACAGTTCTCTACGCACTTATAAAACCAGGCGGTGCTCATGGCTGAAACGAGCACAACAATGAGAATCAAAGATGGTTAAGGGTTGATTGTGTGACTTATGACTGTCTAGGTATACACCAAAGTTCTACAGTTCAAAGATATCAAATATACCGATTGATCGAGTATATCTGACATAAATTCACTATGGAAAGTTCAAAGGAAAACCTATTTATCCTGATGTGGTTAATCCTTGCTTGTAAATGACACAGTTTTTCATGTGTATTTATGTGATATAGCCATTTTTGGGTTTTAAGCTTGTTAGAGCTTAAAAATAGAGTGAATGGGAAATGGAGGGAAAATAAAATTTTTGAATTTCCCTTTTTACAAAGGGACATTGTCCCATATTGGAGGAGGAAAAGAGTTTTGATTGATATATATATATACAATTTCACTTCTTCTAGCTCTTAAAGAGTTGAAAAGAAGGCAAGCCTCACGCCGTCATCGTCGTCGCTCGCTCGGGTCGGCTTCAGCTTCGGATTTGGATTCGGATTCAATCAAATGATCTGATTGATTGATTAATTTTTTTGAACAAATTTATTTTTTAATAATAGCGCCAAAAGTATTTAATCCAAATTAGACCGTTTTTGTAACGGTAATTTAATTTTTCCTCCGTTTTAATTTTCCCATTATAATTTGAATTTGGCGGTTTGCATAAATGGCCATTTTATAAAACAACCATTTTGAGTTGCAGACTTACACGAAGAGTTGCAACTCTTCGGTATTACCCAACGTTTTGGTTATAAATACATGATTTCTCCCTCTGATTTGTTACGACCCAAAATCTAATATAGGTCGTGATGGCGTCCAACGTCGCCGTTAGGCAAGCCAACACTTAACTATTAATTTTTATTATTTTTAAAATCATGATTCTTATTTAGATAGAGAGGTCAGTGCATTAAAATAAATTCGTAGTTACGTACAATTTATTTGAAATAGTGAGTAAAGTGTAACAATGTAAACAATTCTTAAACAAATTCTAGAACACCCTCAAAATCCAGTGTCACAAGTGCATAAGCATCTACTAGAAGGTATAATAACAATAGAACATCCGTCTAGAATATAAGTTAGACAGAAAAAATGCAATAATTCTGATGGAGACTCTGTATGTTGTGGATCGTAACATGGGATGCAGCTCACCGTAAAGTCCTCGCAATAGCCGTCCCTTTGCACCTAAATACCATCACAAATATATATACCTGCACAATAAGTGCAGAAGTGTAGCATGAGAACATAAATCAACGTGTACTTAGTAAGTATCTAGCCTAACCCCGGAGAAGTAGTGACGAGGGGTCGATAACGACATTTACAAGTGGTCCAATAAATCAAGTACAATAGAAAGTAAACAAGTATGAGGCATGGTAAATAAATAGTGTAAACAAGTATAGGTACATGGTACGGTCCTCCTCAGAACAGTAAACTCGAGGTCTCCATTTATCGGTTACCTCCTCAACCGGAGTATAAATATAAAACAATCCCCACCAGATAGGTCATCAAAATTCAAATCAGGTTAACTCACGGATAAACTAGCTTCATGTCAAATATTACGCACCATTCTCCCGAGGCGAATAACCCGATCTCATAAGAGTGTTTCATGAAGTTGTTGAGGCAAATGGCCCGATCCCATAAGAGTAATTTATAGAAATACCGAGGCGAACGGCCTGATCCTATAGGAATATGATACTGCTGAAGCGAACGACCCGATCCCATAAGAATGTGGTACATAATCCTACCGAGGCGAACGACCCGATCCTATTAGAATGTGGTACATAATCCTACCGAGGCGAACGGCCGGATGCATTAGAATAAAGAAGCTTTAACTGGTCCTTGACCCCACTCACGAATATACGTGTGAGTTATGAAATTTAAGGAAACGTTTTGATGAAAATGCACAATGGGGGAGAAATTTGTAGGGGAAAGCACAATTATTCCACAGCTAATCACGTAGCTCGTCAAACCTCTACAATTTCCATCACTCTATGTAAGCCTAGTAGTAGGTCGTAACGCGAAATAAAGGAATTAAACAGGTAAGGATAACTCAAATAGTACAATTAAAGCATGGCGTGAAACTAAGCCTACCCGGACATAACCAGGAATTCTAGCATATGCACGGACACTCGTCACCTCATATATGCGTAGCTCCCACAACATGTAGCATATAACAAGAATAACACCTACGGGGTAAATTCCCCCTCACAAGGTTAGACAAGAGACTTACCTTGCTCCGAAGTTCCAAAACCGGCTCCAACGCCTCTCTAACACCTCAAACCGATGCCCATCAATCTGAAACTAGTCAAATAACATGCAAACCAATAAAAATATACTCTAATACTCATAATTAATTAATTTATAACAATTCCTAACTCCGCTCGAAAAGTCAACAAAGTCAACCCTCAAGCTCACGTGCCCGGATTTCGAAAACTTTCGAAGATAAACATCACCCATAACAGCACAAACTCAAATATATATTTTATTCCTAATTCCATGTCCAATTACGTGGTCAAAATCCAAAAATACGATTTCTAGGTTTTTCTTCAAAAATTCCACAATTTCCATGTTTAATCCTTATAGAATCCATGTAATTAACTTATAATATGTGGGAATTACTTACCTTGCAATAGATGATGAAAATCTTGCCTCCAAGAGCTCCAAAAATCGCCCAACTAAATGAAAATGTGAGAGAAATGTGCTAAGTCCCGAAATGAAGTCTTAATAATAGCCCCAGATATGGCATTTGCGACAAGATGCTCGCAAATGCAATGGTCGCAAATGTGAAACTGGTGTCGCAAATGTGAGCCCGACAACCACTGATATGCGTCGCAAATGTGACCAAAGTCTCGCAAATGCGAGCTTAGTGACTTAGCAAAAGCGACAGTTTGTTCGCAAATGCGAACTCCCCTGCCCCAGCCAATCTTCGCAAAAGCGAGAATGATCTCGCAAATGCGAGAGCAGTGCACCAGAACTAGCTGAACCTCCACCAACTCCTCCAGAACGCGTCCAAAACTCATTCGAGCCCTCGGGGCTCCAAACCAAACAACCACACAAGTCTAAAAACATAACGCGAACTTGCTCGCGCAATCAAAACACCAAAACAACCTCTAGAATCACGAATCTGATGCCAAAACGCATAAAATCACAATGAACTTCAAGAACTTCTAGAATTGCAACCAATCGTCCGAACCACATCAAATCAATTCCGAATGACACCAAAATTTGCAGGCAAGTTCCAAATGACGAAACAGACCTATTCTAATCCCTAACCCAAATTCCGAACCCGATAGCCATAAAATCAAACCATGGTCAAACTTAGGAAAAATTCCAACATTCAAACATTCAAACTTCGAAGAACGTGTTTGATTCAGACATAAACATCCCGGAATAATGCCAAACTTTACGCACTAGTCACAAATCACGATACGAACCTGTTCCATGGCTCAGAACCCCAAACGAACATCGATAACACCAAAGTCCACTTCAAACCAAACACAGGAAATTCTAAAACCTTCAAAATGCCAACTTTCCAAATTAAGCGCCGAAATGCTCCCGGGCCACCGTATACTCAACCCGAACATACGCCGAACTCCGAAATCATCATACGAACATATTGGAACCTTCAAATCCCAATTCTGAGGTCGTTTACTCAAAAGTTAAACCTTAGTCAACTCTTCCAAATTAAAGCTTCCAAAATAAGAATTTTCCTTCCGAAACAACTCCGAACTTTCCGAAATTTTATTCCGACCACATGTACAAGTCACAATGCATAAAGTGAGGCTACTCAAGGCCTCAAACCGCCGGGCGACGCGCTAGAGCTCAAAACGACCGGTCGGATCATTACATTCTCCCCCACTTAAATATACGTTCGTCCTCGAACGTGCCAAGATCCATTTCAGAGTTGACAAAAAACCATTGTTTAGCACCTCGTGCACCTATCCGTGCCACCACAACCCACGTGAGCCCATAGATCTAGCCAGACTGAAGATCCTCCCTTTTATATTAGCCAACAAGCCTTAGGACCAAATTCCAACATCCGAAATTCTAAACCAGGTCTGATTCCAACATACGAGCACTGTAACAGTCTCCACCGACTGTACCAAATATGATTATGCACCCATATTGAGATCACACAATGTACCGCATATTTAGTATGTTCATAATAACATTCTCCGACTACAATAGCTGCAAATTCACGAACCAGATGCCCGTAGTATACATCATAACACACATAAGCCTGGTCTCAACCCTCACAATATTGCAATGATGAAAGAGATGTGCAGGAACTCATAACCACTCATCAAATCAACATCATATGGTGTTTTCCAGTTTGACAAGAACCATTACACCATTTTGAATTGAATAGTGACATCTTCTCTTTAATATACTTTACATAAATCCGATTGCACTAATTTCAGGTCCAATAGTCTCGTCTCACTCAGTACAAGCTGCTAAGGAAATAAGCCACCTCAAACATTGACTAAAATTTCACATGATGCCATCAATACGCCAATAAGCTACAACACGAATATGACACAAAAGGAAGAACGAACTCTAGCAAGGAACTACCCAACCCTGGTAATGAATAAGACGGTCAATAAATGATATGAACCTTTCTAGGAGATGAGAAACAAGACACAAAAACAAGTATAGGGAACCGTACTCAACATCTAACTTTTGCGGTGTGCAGCCCAATCCATACATGATATCGTTGCAGCGTGCAATCCGATCCAAACATCATATCCGTGGCGGCGTGCCACCCGATCCACACATAACAATCAACAAGGAAATATCCATCAAGCCATAATTCTCATACCTATGAAATGCCCGAATATCGACCACAAGCACGGCAAGTGCATAAGTACAACCCTTGGGAGATAGATAGCGCCACACGCTACAAAAAGTCAAGCACGACTAAGGTGCAATAACGACAAGCTACATAGGACCACAACCAAAGAAATGGAGCACCAACCTCCCTTGTTGGCTAAAGCACCAAAATCTCCATACTTAATTTCAATCTCTAATAATCAAATGACTAACACATCACACTCATACGATCTTCCCGTGGGTTATACTCCCACAACCTTCCGCACCAGGTAGTAAAATCTGAACATTAATGGCCATAGACCATGCTATTTCCATAGTGCTAGTCAAGCATCCGAACTTCAATACCCAACACTGCTTTCACAAAATAGACCAGCCTCAGACTGCCTGAAAATAATGCCAGCATACTGTGAACATCTTAAATCTTTCCCCGCTCCTCCGAGCTTGTGACTTTCTTATCAAAACCAAACTGCAACCTTGATCCTCAACTTCTAATCTCCATAACGCTCACTGCACCCATCATGCCGCGATGCGAGAGTCCAAGAATTTCATCAAAATCCCCCGAACCACAAGTAGAACAAACACTTGATCAGCTAGAACCCCCTGTCACTCCACTTATTTCAGAAGAACAATTGCAACACACAACCAAATTCCCATAATCGCAGAAAATCTAACCTCAAGTTGTAGTCTAAACTGCCATAACTCTTCCGGAATCCATTTACACATAACACAACTATCAGAATCAAATACCTCCAAATCAATCAAATCACAGAGGTTGTCAATCTTGCACGTACAACTACAA
Organism: Nicotiana obtusifolia; assembly: GCA_002018475.1. Taxonomy (NCBI): domain Eukaryota; kingdom Viridiplantae; phylum Streptophyta; class Magnoliopsida; order Solanales; family Solanaceae; genus Nicotiana; species Nicotiana obtusifolia. The sequence continues at coordinate 23,086 of MCJB01049545.1, read as the reverse complement.
ATCACCTACATAGTCTTACCACACCGAAGGAACCGACCATTTCTTTAACCATGCCGATCCAAACCACTACTAGGCTGACTCACCTTCTTCCGATTTCTCCTTGACTTGCCTTCAGAATCAATACCTCTATTTAATCATATAACAGATTCCAATCAACACTCATCCTGAGTGACAAAAATCGTGAGACCTCGTTGTTTCAATACCCATAAGCTATTTCGTAACCTCCTCATGCACTCCATAATATCTCCAAGTAATGCACCTACGCTAATTAGATCTTCTGCGAATCTGAAGTTGTTTCTCCCACTTCTCTAACACTGCACCACAAACCCAATGATAACATAGAATATTCCAAGTACCTTTCACACTCTGCTGCAAAACTCCGTCTTCAGCCACATAATGAACCCAAAAATCCTTAAGCACCACACCTTAAATCTTGAATCCACTAGGACCATTATTGAGAGTCACCCACTCTAATCCAATCTCGATTATTTAACCAAATAAGTAGTGCTCCATTAGAACATGAGCACTCCCATGAAGCAACCGGATGAATCCTTTTCCTTGCCCATCACATCCATAGAAGCATAACTTCTGAGTCATCCCCAGCACCTGCACACGAATCAATAAGGCGAAATGTAACACATATACGTCAAACTTCCTTGTCCAAAATTTCTCGTCCTCTAGGTCATAAATAATCCACAAATGCACCGATAGCCAAAATTACACAGGCACACGACCACGTGACTCACTTGTAGACGGTGTGCTCCCCCACTTAGCTTTACGCTACAACCACGTAGATCCAGACCCTGCGATGACCTCTTCTTCCCAGTTACCATGCCCCCATACTGTTGCTCAGCCAAATTTCTCATAAGTTCTTGTTGGAGTAATCATAACACATCCCGAATTATCCGCCAAAATCGTACACTCAACCTCCTAACAGTCGTACCATCTTCTGCAGTACATTCATCCCATGTTGGACAGAAAGTAGAACTCCACGTAGGGACTTCATCAAAACCACACAACCGTTTACCTGCTCACAGGAGATAGCCCACCTGTGTAACTTCATATCGACCTCCTCCAACGTCATTGCTATAGTTACATCCATCATGAAATCAACTAGCTTCCCTGGGTCTACACTTATCCGCCATTCGTAGGAATCCCTTTATCTATTAACATCACCCGAAGGTCCAACAACGTGTTTGAAACATGAAGTCGTAACTCACCCAATACCATGATAAAATACTTCACTTTTTCCTACAGTCCAATCAATCCTTCTAGTCACATTCAAAATTCCCAAGCATAAAAACCACCTCAGAGATCATCTACCTCGAACCATCAACACTAGAAACACCAGTTCGATTCTGATGTCACAACGCACAACCCTCTCTAATAAATTCCTCTTAGGTTCCATCTCACAACACCATGCCCAGAGGCAACCAAATGAAGACCAGCATGCCGATGAGCCTCAAATATATTTAATCAAGGACGGAGACACCGCAATATTAAAAAGAACTCCACCAAATTTGAAAATACTAAATCTCGACCATAGGAAACATCAACACTAGGATGAAATGACAGAACACCCCTCCATAAAGCGATGATAATAGACCACTCGAATATGCAGGGAGAAACATCCTGCACCACATCTGCGGTACCTTTATACTTCTCAATACCCAATTGATAACAAGCGCCCAACACCGTACAAGAATGAGAAGAAAGGAAACAAAGGTATAAGCCCCAATGGAATCAGATTTGCACGACGAGGAATCAAGAAGGAAAGTGCTCCTAACAGCCCTGCAGCCTCTCGAAGATAAGTACAGACGTCTCCGTACCTATCCGCAAGACTCTACTGGACTTGGTCATGACTCGTGAGACCTAAGTGAACCTAACGCTCTGATACCAAGTTGTCATGACCCAAAATCCAGTATAGGCCGTGATGGCGCCCAATGTTGCCGTTAGGCAAGCCAACACTTAACTATTCATTTTTATTATTTTTCAATTCATGAATCTTATTTAGATAGAGAGGTCAGTGCATTAAAATAAATCATAGTTACGTACAATTTAATTGAAATAGTGAGTAAAAGTGTCATAAGTGCACGAACACCTACTAGAAGGTACAATAACAATACAACATCTGTCTGGAATACAAGTTAGACGGAAAAAATGTAAATAATTTTGATGGAGACTCTGTATGCTGCGGATTATAACATGGGATGCAGCTCACTGTAAGTCCTCGCTATAGCCGCGCCTTTGCGCCAAAAGACCACTAGGAATATACATACTTGCACAGTAAGTGCGGAAACGTAGCATGAGTACGTAAATCAACGAGTACCCAGTAAGTATCTAGCCTAACCTTGGAGAAGTAGTGATGAGGTGTCGACATCGACACTTACTAGTGGTCAATAAATCAAGTACAATAAAAAGTAAACAAGTATGAGGCATGGTAAATAAACAGTGTAAACAAGTATAGATACGTGGTACGATCCTCCTCTGAACAGTAAGCTCAAGCCCTCCATTTATCGGTTACCTCCTCAGCCGGAGTATATATATAAAACAGTCCCCACCAGATAGTTCGTCACAATTCAATTAGGAAAACTTACCGATACACTGGCTTCTTGTCAAATATTAACGCACAATTCTGTCGAGGCTAATGGCTCGATCACATAAGAGTGTTTCATGAAGTTGTTGAGCCGAATGGCCCGATCCCATAATAGTACATACATGATACTGCCGAGGCGAATGGCCCGATCCCATAAGTATATGAAACTGCCGAGGCGAACGTTTAGATCCCATAAGAATATGACATTGGCAAGGCGGACAACCCGATCCCATAAGAATGTGGTACATAATCCTGCCGAGGCGAACGGCCTGATCCCTTTAGAATTAAGAAGCATTAATGGGTCCTTGACCCCACTCATGAATATACGTGTGAGTATGAAATTTAAAGAAACTTTTCGATGAAAATGTACAACGCGGGAGAATTTCGTAGGGGAAAGCACAATTATTCCGTAGCTAATCATATAACTCATCAAATTTCTACAATAGCGAGTCAATCACTCTATGTAAGCCTAGTCTCAGGCCATAAAGCGAAATAAAGGAATTAAATAGGCAAGGATAACTAGAATAGTACAATTAAAGCATGGCGTGAAACTAAGCCTACCCGAACATAAACAGGAATTCTAGCATATGCACGGACACTCGTCACCTCAGACATGCGAAGCTCCCAACACATGTAGCATATAACAAGAATAACACCTATGGGGTAAATTCCCCCTCACAAGGTTAGACAAGAGACTTACCTCGCTCTGAAGTTCCAAAACCGGCACCAACGCCTCTCTAACACCTCAAACCGATGCCCATCAGTCCAAAACTGGTCAAACAATGTGCAGACCAATAAAAATATACTCTAATACTCATAATTAATCAATTTATAACAAATGCTAACTCTGCTTGAAAAGTCAACAAAGTCAACCCTCAGGCCCACGTGCCCGGATTCCGAAACTTTTTGAAGATAAACATCACCCATAACACCACCAAATCAAATATATAATTTATTCCTAATTTCATGTCTAATTTCGTGGTCAAAATCCAAAAATATGATTTCTAGGTTTTTCTTCAAAAATCCCAATTTTTTCCACAATTTCCATGTTAAATCCTTATAGAATCCATGTAATTAACTTACAATATGTGAGAATTAATTACCTTGCAATAGATGATGAAAATCTTGCCTCCAAAAGCTCCAAAATTCGCCCAACCCAATGAAAATGTGAGAGAAATGGGTTAACTCCAGAAATGAAGTCGTAATAACAGCCTCATATGTCGCATTTACAACGGGAGGCTCGCAAATGCGATGGTCGCAAATGCAAAATTGGCCCAACAAACACTATCTGCGTCGCAAATGCGACCAAAGTCTCGCAAATGCAAGCTCAGTTACTTTGCAAAAGCAACAGTTTGTTTGCAAATTCGAACTTCCATGTCCCAGCCCACCTTCGCAGAAGCAAGAATGATCTCACAAAGGCGGGTATCGCAAATGAGATAATAGCCTCGCAAATGCGAGAATAGTGCACTTGTCACGACCAAAAATCCAGCTAGTCGTGATGGAACCTAACCTATTCCGCTAGGTAAGCCAATTAACAACTATCCAATTTAATGAGATTTAATAAGGAAAGAAATGATAATACAACTGCTTTTATACAAAGAATTTCCTAAGGAATGGTAGTACAAATCATGAGCTTCTAAGATTTTGATTTTACAAGATTGAACTGAAATAATTACAATATTTGTTTGAAATGTAAATGAATAGGATTCGAATCTAATGCTACCTAGGATAAGCGATAGCCATAACTGGAACGCAGGTACATCTTCAGATCCAGCTCCCACCGTACGCAGCAATATCAATATCCAACATCTGCACGCAAGGTGCATAGGTGTAGTATGAGTACAACCGGCCCTATGTACTCAATAAGTAACAAACTTAACCTTAAATTGAAAGTAGTGACGAGCTGGGACAAGGCTCGGAGTCCAACACCAATAGCCAACAATAGCTCATAACGACATTATTAAAATGGTACAGGAAATAATTTAGAGGTACGATGCTCAACTCGTTCACATTTACGGGAAAGTAGGCATGTTTTTTCAAAGATGTCAATAAAACTCAGTTCTTTTCACCAAATCACCAGAAATATGAGTAAATCTAAAAACTATAATTTTCCCCAAAAATCTTTCAAAAATATTTAGGATGTTTCATTTTCAGATAGTATGAGGAAAATACATCTCTATACCTACATGTCAATATGCAAGTGAAATCCTGTATGTCACAAAAACCGGGTAGCATGAGTAAATGCATCTCTATGCTGTATCAAGTAATCATGTCACATGCAATGCACCTCAGTTATGACCTCATGTACTCACACTCTCAGATTACTCAATCTCACTATCTCATTTTCTCACTCATTATGCAAACATACTCAGCACTCTAAGTCACTCAGTATTGTACAGGCTAGATCCAAACCGAACATAAATAATTCCAGGGTAGATCCAGCCCAATGCAAATGAATCCAAGGCAGATCTAGCCCAAAAACCAATAGCAACTGTGCCCACTGTGGATGTGCAGACTCCGAAGGGGCCGATCCAGCCCAAATGCTATAATAAGCAAAATCTTGGCATGAAACAATAAAGCCTGTTGCGACGTGCAACCCGATCCCATAAATACCACTCACAATAGGCCCTCGGCCTCATTCAGTCATCAATCTCTCTAGCATCTCGGGCTCACAACACTCGTGTTAAGCAGCCCTAATTAATGATACGAGATATGACCAGATACGATAACAGAGACTGAGATGTGATACTTCATGATGAATGCGACTGAGTAGATAACTGCAATTAAGCAAATAACTCAACAGCAAAGAACGACCATTGTGGGTCCCAATAGTACCAGCATATAGCCTAAATATGATTTCTAGCATAAATTAGAGCTTAAGTGCTCTAACATATAGGTACAGTAAAAATGTTCATATAAGATAGCTACACAGTTCCATGGAATTGACTAAATCACAATTCATACGGTGCACACCCACATGCCCGTCACGTAGCATGTGCATCCCCTAGCATGCACGCCACCTCAACATCAATCACCTAACACGTAATTCGGGGTTTCATACCCTCAGCATAAAGTTTAGAAGTGTTACTTACCTCGAACAAGCCAAATCCAACACCGAGCAAGCCAAACGATGCTCAAAAAATGCCATCCCGCGTGTATCAACATCTGAATGACTCAAAACTAGCCAAAAGCAACTCAAGAACATCAAATAATGCTAAAGGAAACAACTCCAAATGATAAAGGTAGAATCTTTAATTAAAACCCCGAAGTTAACCAAAATGTCAAACCCCGAGTCCGCACCCTAGAACCCAACAAAACTCACAAAATCCGACAATCCCATTAAATTATGAGTCAAACTATACAAGTTATCAACACCTCAAGCAGTCGTACCAGCACCTCAAGCAGTACCGGTTATCAGCAAATCTCAAGCACCCAGCACTTCTACCAAACCTAAAACTCAAGCCAGCACTTCTCCTCCTCCCCCTACTGTCACCCAATCTTATGTCACTAGATTGAGAGCTAGACATGAAGCAGAAATCACCCCACTTCAATTCACTCCACCTGTTATTACTACAAAGCAAGGAAGGCCAATAGTGATCTTCAAGAGGGAGGACTACATGGTCAAGTTTGCAGATAGATGCAAATTCACAGTGATAGGGAAATTTCTTAATACTATGCCCAGAATGGGGATAATTAGAAAGAGCTTCATAGCTCAAATTGAACTCAGAGGAGGGGTCAAGATAGCTCATTTCAATGCCAGGACTGTATATAGACCTTGATAATGAGTATGATCATGCCACAGTATGGACCAAGCAATATATGTACATACAGGGTCAAATGATGAAACTGGAAGCATGGAACCCAGCATTCAAGCCTAATGAAGATACACCAATTGTTCCTATATGGATAGTCATCCTTGAATTGCCATGCCATCTCTATTATGGAGATATTGACCCCACTGTTATCACTTATTGGTAAAGCTCTGTTCTTGGACCTTGCTTCATTTCAAAAAACTAAAGGTAGTGTTGCAAAGATCAAAATGCACGTTAATCTCACCAAAGATCTACCTACTTATGTCTGGCTTGGATATGATGAGGATGTCAATGGAGAAGGTCAATGGCTCCAGATTCAGTATGATAATCTCCTTGAGTTTGCACCTACTGTAGACATCAGGGTCATTCACTTCAAGCTTGTCAAGTCAAGCTAAAAGAGGAAGAAAATCAAAGAAGAAATGAAGAAAGATAAGCTGCAGAGAAAGAACCACAGATCACAACTTCAAGTCACACCAAAGACAATCAGCTCAGGGGTAATCAAAAGACCAGACACCAACACCACAATGCAAATGAGGCAGCAAAGGAGCAGACTATTAACCAAAAAGCAGAGGAACACTAAAAGAGCAAAGAACACCAATTCTCAGGAGATACACCAGCACAAGATTAATGGAAAATATAGAAAAAAGCACTTCAAAGGTAACTCCCAAGCCAACAAGAAGCAACAGCAGATGTACATACCAAAGCAAATTGTAACACAGCCTGCTGCTATTGCACCTACACATGAAACCATCAGAACTACACAGTCAAGTATACCCTCTACATCTCAACAGGTAGCCCCAGAAATATTAAATTCCATTCATCTCTCTGGAGGCACCAACACTGTATCCCATTCCCATGATCCCCCTGTTATACCTGTTGTTCATGAAGTTGATGGAGGAATGGAGAAATGTCAGGAGAAAACTAGTGTTTTGCAGAATGGGGTACCTATTGAGGTTGGGATTCCTCATGTTTTGCATGAGTGTGCTAGAGCACAATTTATTGACCATAGGATGGCCCCCCTCAATGCCCCTGAACCAGTTGTTACTGTAGAGCCCCATACAGTTGCTGCAATGGGAGAAGAGACTTGTGATATAATCAGCTCAAATAAATACCAAACTGATCAGCAGGAAGATACTATAAGGAGACTCCTAAAAGGGAAAGCCCCTGCAGTGTCAGATTTCAGCATACAATCCCCTAAATCTAAAAATAAGCCAAGCTAGAAGAAGAGAAAAGCCATGAGAAAACAGTCTGCAGGAATCTCTATCAATGAACCTATAACAGATCAGCACCTTCGGGACCCTACTACTCCATACCAAAGCTCAGCTACCAACTTGAAATGGAACCCTGATGTTGATACTGCCAACAAATCACAGACATATAGATACCCTGTGCCTGACCCTTCCCTTTCACAACCTTTGTTACATGCCAATGAGCAAGACAGGCAGGGGGAAAATAGCTCCATCCAGAAGGATTTGAATAAACACAATGCTCTAGCATCTGTTGCACTAGAAGAATGTCCTCTAAACAAACATTCTTCACAAAATGATGAATATAGACCTATTCTTTCAGAGGATGAGATGAGTGGAGGCTTTGAAGAAGAAGCTGGACTCAGTGATGCCACAGAAGAGGACCAACATTGTGATCTCCTTGCAGAAGCCATTAATGGGGAATACCATCAAAATGATATCATTCAGAATCAGGGATTATCTCCTAGAACATATAACCCATCACTAAGGATCACAAGAAGCATGGCTGCTAGAAGGAACACTGTCCCACCAAGCTCCACCCCCCCTCTATGTTTTAATGATCAGTACACTTATATGAAATGTCAGAGATATTAGAACTTCTAGAGCCATTGAGAGACTCAAAACACTAAAACAAATCCATAAACTCTCCTTTATAGCCATTCTTGAACGATTCCTAGACTCTTCACATATCAACCAATACAAAAACCAACTATCTATGCATCATGTAGCTTCCAACATCAACAATAAGATATGGATTTTCTAGGATAAGGATTTCTCTAGCACTATCACAGACCAAGATGAACAACAAGTCATAGCTGCTGAAATTTTCCATCTCACAGTCATACATGCTAAATGCAAACCTCCTTTAAGGAGACCACTGTTGGACAAGCTAAGGATCAAAGCACGGAACTGTAGTGTACCATGGTGTGCCATTGGGGATTTCAATGTGATTGCATCAATTGAAAAAAAGATAGGGGGTATTCCATACCAAATCAACAAAAGTTTGGAGTTTCTGAGCATGATTGAGGATTGTGGATTCACTGACCTTGGATACTATGGAGCTAGATACACTTGGTCTAATGGCAGAGGCCCCTGTTCAATTGTCTGGAAAAGACTGGATAGGGGATTGGCTAATGATAACTGGTTTGCTGCACATCCTGCTACCACCATTACACACCTGGCATCTGCAGGATCAGATCATTCCCCTCTTCTCATGGAAATCAATGTCAGATAAGATAATGCCACAAAATATTTTAAATTCCTGAACTGTTGGACAGAAAATGCAACCTTCTTGCCACTGGTATAGCAAGTCTGGAATACACCAGTCACTGGAAATGCAATGTGGATCTTCCATCAAAAAACAAAAGCACTTTGCAAAGAATTATCCAAATGGTCCAGACAAGAATATGGAGATATTTTCCAGAAAGTCAAGGAATTTGAAGAGAAATTCAGAAAAGCAGAAGAGACTTGGGCATTGTCCAACAAAAAATCAGATAGAACAATTGCCCATGAACTCACTACTCAATATGCCAAACATCTGAAGATTGAAGAGGCTGTCCTGAAGCAGAAAACACAATTACAATGGTTTAAGGATGGAGATGCCAACACCAAATACTTCCATAGTCTGATCAGAGGCAGAAGAAGAAAGCTGTATATCCACAAAATCAGAAATGAAGTCAATGACAGGATATATGGAGATGAAGCAATAGGTGAAGCTGCCTGTGACCATTTCCACAACCTGTTCACTGATCCTGGGGGAGTCATCAGGGAAGATCTTCTATCTTGCATCCCTACACTGGTTACAGAAGAAGATAATCATCAATTCAACAAAGATCCTACAATGGAGGAGCTCAAAGACACTGTTTTCTCAATGTATCCATCCAGTGCTGCAGGTCCAGATGGCCTCAATGGAAAATTCTTTCAGCATTGTTGGGATATCATCCAGTTTGATCTCTTCAATGTGGTGAAGGCATTCTTCTGTGTTCAATCAATGCCTAAGTACATGACACAAGCATGCTTGGTGCTGATACCTAAAGTGGAATTCCTTAACACTTTGTCAGAATTTAGACCTATAAGTCTGAGCAATTTCATCAATAAGATTATATCCAAGATTATTTCCAAAACAATTGCACCTTTTTCCCCAAGATCATCTCTCCAAATCAGACTGGCTTTATCAAAGGCAGAAGTATTTCTGAGAATATTATGCTTGCACAGGAGATTGTCCAGGGAATCAAGAAGCCAAACATAGGTGCTAATGTAGTGATCAAATTAGATATGGAAAAGGCTTATGACAGGGTATCATGGTCCTTTACATGTATAATGATGAGAAGAATGGGTTTTAGTGAAAGAATTGTTGACATGGTGTGGAGAACAATGTCCAACAACTGGTACTCTGTCATAGTCAATGGCACAAGATTTGGCTTATTTCATTCCACTAGAGGTCTAAAACAAGGGGACCCTCTGGCCCCTTCACTCTTCATTCTGGGAGCTAAATTATTATCTAGGATGCTCAACAACCTCACACATGATCAGTTCTTCAATGGCTTCTATATGGAAAAGAGAGGACCTGAAATCACACATCTGAGCTTTGCAGATGATGTGATCATCTTCACCTCAGGCTACAGAACTTCTTTAATGAAGATCATGAAGGTCCTTCAAGATTATGAGCAGACATTTGGGCAGCAGATCGACAAAAGCAAAAGTCATTTTATCACTGCCCCATCTGCTTTCCAATATACTACCACGAGAATTCAGCAGGTCACAAACTTTATCAAAAAGGAATCCCCTCTAACCTACTTAGGTTGTCCCCTATACACTAGCAGGAAAAGGATTATGCACTTCAATGGTATCATTCCTAAAGTGTTAAGTAGGATAAGAGGTTGGCATGGCAGTTTATTATCTTATGGGGGTAGACTGACCTTAATCAAGATTGTCCTACAATCACTCCTTATTCACTTGCTGTCAGCAGTCACACCTCCAAAATCTGTCCTTAAACATAGAGAGAAACTGGCAGCTAACTTCTTCTGGGGAATGAACAAAGAAAGGAACAAATACCATTGGGCTTCATGACACACACTATCATACCCACTGGAAGAAGGGAGCATTGGACTGAGACCTATAGCAGAGATTTGTAAATCTATGGAATACAAACAATGGTGGGGATTCAAGACCAAACAGACACTATGGAGCAATTTCTTACTGGCCAAATACTATAAGAGATCACACCCCAGATCAAAAAAATGGGACTCTGGACTGTCACAGACATGGAGGAGAATGATGCTCAACAAAAATACTGCTGACTACCACATTTAATGGAGATTGCACTCAGTAAATTCCAGCTTCTGGTGGGATAATTGGCTAGGTATTGGGCACTTAGCTAGTTTCAAACAAGTACAGAGCAGGCCTGGCAACATCAAGGTCTCACAATACTGGATTGATGGGCAATGGGATATTCAGAAACTCAGTCAAATAACATCTCAAATAGCTCCCCTGTCCATAATCTCACACATTCTCCCAGTCAAAATCCATTATAACCCCCACATCAATAACACACCAATATGGCAGCCTTCTGCTTCTGGGGATTTCTCCTGTGCATCAGCATGGACTGTGTTGAGAGAAAGGAACCAGGTACTGCTCACAAATAAGATGACCTAGCACAAGAAAATACCCTTCAAATGGTCCTTTTGCCTATGGAGAACATTGAGAAACAAACTGCCCACAGATGACAGAGTAGCTAAGTTTGGAGCTCCAAGTGTTAACAAATCTGTATGTTGCACCAAAGCAGGGAATGAAACAATGGAGCACATACTCAACTCAGGTCATTTTGCTCAAATCATCTGGAAGCACTTCAATGCACCAGTTGGGATTCAAAGTCACAGGGAGCCCCTAACAATGAAGTTAATGAACTAGTGGCCGCAAAAAAGAGAAAATGAGGTGCAGAAACTGGTCTTAGACACACTGCCAATCATCATATGGTGGAACCTATGGAAGAACAGATGTGCAGCCAAATATGGAGGAAAATCATCATCTGTAACCAGAACTCTGTATTCCATCACCTCTGACTTGCTCCTATTGCTTAGAACATCTTATGCCAACATCAAATGGCCAGTCAATTGGCCAGAAATGTACCTGGCTAGAGAAAGCTTACAACATCATACCAAAGTGCAGCAGGTAGTTTGGTTAAAACCAGCAGTGGAATATATCAAAATCAACACAGATGGTAGTGCTTTAGGCAACCTTGGGAAAATAGGAGCACGGATCATCATTAGAGACCATCAAGGCCACTTCATTCATGCTATTTCAAGTCCACTGGGAGAGGGCACTAATAATTTAGCAGAAACTTAAGCAGCCCTCATTGGCATCAACTGGTGTATGCAAAATGGCTACATCAAACTCTAGTTGGAAACAGACTCTAAGCTGCTCACTCAATGGGTAACAGGACAGTCTAAGCCACCATGGACCATATGCATGTTAATACAGGAAATCATCAATCTGAGTCAGCATTATGTTGCTTTTAAGTGCACTCATGTTTTAAGAGAAGCCAATTGCCCAGAGTCAGCTAAGTCATGACCTCACCTTCATGAGACATTACAATAGCCAACAGGAACTACCTGCACATATAAGGGGGTAGATTTACCCAGACTGTCAAAGCACCCCAGCATTTAGGCATAAGAGGTCCAAAAGTCTCAAATTTCCACCACACATGTTACACAATACTGCTGCTACATGAGTACCATGAACATATATATTAAAATAGCAGCAGCAACACTAGATACTATACATCGAGGTTGTAGAAACATCACCAGAAGCAGTAACAAATACAGCAGGTTAGAAGCATTTTACTCTCTACTCACTCTGTTTGATCTGTTGCAGGATTCCACCAGTGCACCCCTTTACTGTGTCCAGCAGGAATCTCTCTTCATAACATGTTTGTTGAATTTTGCAAATGCAACACATAGAATCATCTCATTACTGCAACTGGAAGGGATGACACTAAAACACACTGTGTCACAATCACTCCAATTGTAGCAACCTCCTGGCCCCTCTTCTCCCATAACCTGTTTGCTAATCTTGCAGGAATACTGGTCCGTCCAATGTACTACTAATGGTGTAGTGAATGATAATGCCTATCATATCACTACCTTGGTAATTGCTATGACCTCCAGTAGCAGAAAAAACAGCAGTAGAGGACAACCACCATCTCACACAAAGCAGCACTCACACATGCATCAGCTAGCTAATACACAATCTCACAACCTTGTGTCTCCTCACAAGCATCAGTAAGATAATACACAGCCCTTCAGTTGCAACACCAGCAGCAACAGTAGCAAGAGGAACAACCACTCATTAGCTCAGCACAAGCCACAAGCCACAACACCACAAGGCAGCCAGCAGAAGCAGCACACAAACATATATGAGTCCAGTATTGCAGTGCAAGCTAATAATGCAGTGCAGCCTCCTTACAAGCACAAGACCAACAACACACATCCCTTCAGTAGCAGCAACAACACCAGCAGAAGACAGCCATCACCTCAACAGCAGCCACTAACCACAGAACCAAAGCAGCAGCTAGCTAAAGAAACTCTGAAAGTAGATAGTCTGGAAAAGGCTGGGTCATTGTTGCAATTGCAATGTGTGGTATTAGCACTGTTAGTGCTCATTCTATTGCAATTGCAGCAATTACCTGGAACTCCACAATAGCAGCAGCAACAACACAGCTCATCACCTCAATACATAGCTCCACAGCAGTCCTGTAACAGCAGCAACAACAACAGCAACAACAACATCAACAATAGCAGTAATAACAGCTGCAGCAGTAACACTAGCAACAGCAGTAACAACACCAACAACAGCAAGATGGATACAGACTCACAACTTTAACAGCAGCTACCAGCCACAGAAAAATAAGGTAACCAGCAGGAGCAGCACACACAAACACAGGCAGACTTCAAGGAATGTAGCAGCAGCAATAGAAATACAGTCAAGCAAGCCATGCCAGGATTGAATCAAACACAGCCTCATAGAAATAACAGCAACAGCAGCAGCAATAACAATTGCAACAACAGCAGCAACAGCAGCAACAGTAAAAGTAGGAATAGCAGCAGGATACACATGCACTTCAAAGGAGATAGACATATCAAATGTGCAACACAGTCACATACACATCTCAACCAATCTTACAGAAGCAGCAGACTACTCAGAAATAGCAGCTCACAAAGGCCAAGGACATTGTCACAATTGCATTGTGTGGTATTAGCACTTTTAGTGTTCAATCTAATGCAATTGCACCAATTGCCATGGTTCCCATCTCACACCAGTGTCTACAGGAGCAACACAGTGCAGCTCTCCCACAAGCATAAGGCAAGCAACATACAACTCCACAGCAGCATCAGCACAAGACAACCATTCAGCAACAGCAACAACAAAAACCATAGCAATTACAGGAACAGCAGCAAGATACATAGACATTCAGCATCTCAGCAGAAGCTGCGAATCACAGAAACACAGGTGCAATATTCTCACAAGCAGAAGCCATACAACAAACAACCCCCCAGTAGTACCAACAAAATCAGCAGAAGACAGCCAATATTCCAGCAGCAGTTACAAATCCCAGAAACACAACAGAAATCAACTTTTGAAACACAAAAATCAGATAGCTTGGATGGATTCAGGTCCTTGCTACATTTGCAATGTATGGTATTAGCACCTTTAGTGCTCATCCTATTGCAACTGAAGCAAGCACCATGGAACTCCCTCCATGCTATTGTACATAGGATCTACACAATGCAGTCTTCTCACAGATATTATGCAGCTAACAGAAAATTCCACAGCAGCAAAAGCAACAAAAGCAGCATTAACAGCTCCAGCAGCAGCAATAGCAGTAGCAGCATTAGCAACATCTTCAGTAGTAGTAGCAGCAGCAACAGGAACATCAGCAGCAATACCAACAGCAACAGTAGCAACATAGATAGACATTCATCCTTTCAACAGAAGCTACAAGACACAAAAACACAACAAAAGGTACAAGCAATAGAGACAGAAGGAAACCAGCAGCAGTAGCATAGGAATATACATGAAGACTCTAAGGAGTGCAACAGCCTCAAAAGCAGAATCATATCAACATTGCACCAGGTTCAGAAAGAGCTACATTCATTAGAAGACACATGTAGCACACAAGACTGCCTCAGCACAGAAATGAAAAGCCAAGAACTCAATCATCAACTCAGCAACATTCACCTTTGCAGCAGCAGACAACAACAGAAGCCACCAGTGCAGGAAAACCTTAAAGCAAACTTTCCTCACCTGCACTTCTAGCTTATAAGACTTCACCAGCAGGACATTCTTCAGCATACTAATCATCACACTCAATGGAAGATGAAGACAACTCTCCCCTTTTCCACACAGTTTAGACAATATCAGTACTACTGCCCAGTTACATGGCCACTTTTTGTTAGCTATCTTCAATTATGCTTTCTTTGCTGTCAATGCCAAAGCAAAATCGAAGATTGTTATCACCTGATATCTGATACACCACCTAGGCGACTCCCTCCTTTTGTTAGAAGTAGATCCAGTTGTACATGGAGGATACTACTTCAACCCACTTACTTAGTAGATTTAGGAATACATGTACTTTTTTGTATAGTTGACCTAGACTCACTTCACAATGTTTTTGTAACTATGATTGTCTATCGATCTTATAAGATAGACAATCATTACATAATCATTGGTCTAACTCATCATAGCTTTCTAGGCATACTTGATTATCATCCCTTGATAATCAAGAATGTACACATTTTATGTTGGGAGGTAAGGTTTATGTCCCCCTCCATTATTGTACCTTATTTTGTATTTTAGAAAATTAACCCTGGGCACACTGCCTAGTGGATTTGAAAAAAAAAACTATACAAGTTTCACTCAAATCCGACTCCGAAACGATACTTAAAACTCAAAAATTTACCCTATAAAACATTAGACAAAGATCCCCAATTTCTCTCTTGAAATCCTCAATCAAATGCCAAAAACGAAGATAGATTCGTGAAATAAAGTTAAAACCAAGTAGAGAACACTTAACCCAATCCATGTGGTGAAAAATCGCTTAAAAAATCACCTCAATCCAAGCTCCATAGCTCCAAATATGCCATAATGGCCGAAACCTCCGAAATAGAGTACTTTATAGTCAATGGGCAAATTAAGGAACCACAATCGCGGAAATACCATCGCGATCGCGAAGAAGAAAAATGCTTCCTAACAATTACAACACGAACGCGAACTACAACAATCAATGCTTCCTAACAATTACCATACACGATCGCGTAACTATCGATGTGAACACGATGACCACATGCATTTGAACTATGCGATCGCAACACAGTCAGTGCTAACGCGAAGAAGAAACCAGCCTATGCCCAGCTCAGCCCAAATCACTACATGAACGCGTTCACACTTGAGCGAACAGCGATACTCACTCTGCAGCAACTTACGCAAATGCGTCTGAGGACTTGCGAACGTGATGAAAAACTTCTCCCTAGCCACCAAACAACTCTAAGCGATCGTGATTAACTTTACGCGATCGCGAACAAGGAAATTAGATGCTCAGCAGAACTAGCAATGTCAAAATGAAGGAAAATGATCCAAATTTGATCATAAACATGCCCGAGTCCCTCGAGACCACGATCGAACATCGCGACAAGTCCCATATCATAATATAGGCTTACTCGAGGCCTCAAATCACGCATAACAACATCAAAATGACGAATCGCACCTCGAATCAAACTTAATCAACTTTGAACTTTTTCAACATCCAAAACTCGTGTCGAAACATATCAAATCAACTTGGAATGAACTCAAATGCAAAATCGGGCATACGCCTGAGTCAAAAAATCACCATCCGGACCTAACAGAACCGTTAAAACTCCAATACAAGGTCAAATACTAAAAAGTCAAATGTGGTCTACTCTTTCAACTTAAAGCTTCAATAATGACTTATAGAACCTATGAACCTAGAGCTCTGATACTAACCTGTCACGACCTAAAATCTAACTAGTCATGATGACACCTATCCCAACCCGCTAGGTAGGCCAATTAACAACTATCCAATTTATTGAGATTTATTAAGAAAAGAAATGACAATACAACTGCTTTTATGCAAGAATTTTCAAGGACTGGTAGTACAAATCATGAGCTTCTAAGATTTTGATTTTTACAAGACTAAACAGAAATAATTACAACATCTGTTTGAAATATCAATGAACAGAATTCGACTCTAATGCTACCAAGGACAAGTGATAGCCATAACTAGAATGCATGTACATCTTCAGATCCAGCTCCCACCATACGTAGCAACATCAGCATCCAACATCTGCACACAAGGTGAAGAAGTGTAGTATGAATACAACCGGCCTCATGTACTCAATAAGTGACAAACCTAACCTTAGGTTGAAAGTAGTGACAAGCTAGGACAAGGGTCGGAGCCCAACACCAATAACCAATAACAGCTCATAACAATAATATAAAAATGGTACAAGAAATAATTAAGAGGTATGATGCTCAACTCGTTCACAGTTACTGGAAAGTAGGCATATTTTTTCAAAGATGTTAGTAAAAGTCAGTTCGTTTCACCAAATTGTGAGCACGTGATTTTTACCTCACTTGAAATACTTTCATAAAAATCATTAAATAAGTTTAATTAAGTATTAATCATTCAATGGTTAATTATTAATGCAAATTAAAAAAAAAATCATCATTATCATGCATTGCATTTAGTGTTTAGGTCGCATTTTAGAATTAAGTTAGTAATTAATCGAAAATCAAAAAAAAATGGTTCATTTGCATTTTAGCTTCTAATCTTTAATTAGTAAACTCAAGGATTATTAATTAGTAATTAATTAGTTTAAATCACAAAATTAAGAAAAGTAATTAAAAATAGTTAATACTATTGAAGGTGTATAAATGGAGAAATTCGGAATTGGGTCAATGGCCAAATCTAAAATTTCAATTGAGCCCAATTACTCAAGCCCAAAATCAGCAACCCATTCCTCTTAAACTTAACCTAACTTCCCCTTTTAATCTGGGCCGTCGATCTTCATAGATCCGATGACCATAAATCAACCCATCTTAAATATAAAACATCCTTAAAACTAACCCTAACCTAACATACTTCCCCCCCTTTTTCCCCGCTGCTACCCGCTGTCCCACCCCCCATCCGCCGATTCCCGCCACCCTCAACTCGCCAAAATCAGGCGAGTTGCTCAACGAGTACCGTGGTCCCCTCCCCTTCCCCCACGTACTACGGAACACTGACAAAGACGGGTACACACCCAGTGCTTTTACGGCTTTGGGACCATTTTCGGTTCAAATGGAGGCCGTAGATCAGCTCTTAATTGATCTACGCCGTCCATTTGTCCCGGATACGGTTTGAAAAAGCGATTTTCGGACAGAGGTAAGGGTTTTGGATTTTTCTGATTTTTTGTTTCATTTTTCTGGTTTTTGGGGACAAGGGTGTTTGGGGGGTTCTTCCTATATATAGTGTGATTTCTTCTTCGTTCTGGGGGATTATTTGGAGAGAGGGCTTAAGAAAATAGAGTCTGAAATTTTAAGAAAAAAGGCTAAAACAGAGAGTTTGAGGTCGGATTTTTCAGAAAGTATGGAAAATTTTTCAGAAAAAGGAGAGTAAGCAAGTTTTCTTTGTTAGGTCTAAAAATAAAAAAAAAATAGAGAAAAAGGGATAAAGAACAGATAAAAAGAGGTCTTAGAATCGGAAATTTTTTTCTGAAAATTTAAAGAAAAGAAAGACAAACACAGAGGAAGAGGACGAGATAAGAAGCTGTGACGTCTGTCGTTGACTGTTGTTGCTGGTTTGAAAGCAAGTTTGTTGTAATCCTTAGGTATGCTTCTTACTCTTTTACAATTGTAAGTCGTGAATGAATTATATCTGTTTGAACAAGTCTTGCTCATCTTCTTCAATAAATTACAACTCTGCTACTTCCGTTTCTGTTTGTTTGTTACGGGTATTGCCATGTTTTAGCACCGTACTTCAGGTTGTTTTGTTGGTTCGTTTAT
>MCJB01049544.1:16163-44784 GCA_002018475.1 Nicotiana obtusifolia | reverse complement strand
CCCCTGCCACCAGATATTGTGAAATGGGGGCGGGTGGTACGCCTACCACATGGTTCTTCATTTTAGTTGTTCCTTTTGGTTATGGTTTTAGCACTTCTATTCGGTATAAAGTCGATTGTTAAATAGTCTAGTCGAATAAGAATTGTTAGAAG
The DNA here is from genome assembly GCA_002018475.1 of Nicotiana obtusifolia. Lineage (NCBI taxonomy): Eukaryota > Viridiplantae > Streptophyta > Magnoliopsida > Solanales > Solanaceae > Nicotiana > Nicotiana obtusifolia. The sequence goes on along the minus strand of MCJB01049544.1, from coordinate 44,632 downwards.
TTAAGGGATCCAGTGTCACATTAGTAGGGTCGTGTCTAGATTTAATAAATCGAAAATTTGGGTTGGGAGGTTAATTGTAAATAGAACCGTTTCAGTTGTAGAACTTTAATTATAATTGAGTACTGACATTAGTTGAGCTGAATAGGAGTTGAGTTAGGTTTGGTTATAGCTAATTCTCCCTTGTCGGGGTGATTGTTTTGATGTTGTTGTTCTCTTGTTGAGAAATTATTATATTGTTTTGCTTCCTTGCTGAAATTCTTGTGATTGATGTGATGACTATTGAAATGGGATCGGGTGGTACGCCTACCACAAATGTAAGGAAATGGGATCGAGTTGCACGCCTACAACAGGATTATAAGGAAATGGGGTCGAGTGGTACGCCTACCACAAGATATAATGAAATGGGGTCGGGTGGCACGCCTGCCACAAGATATTGTGAAATGGGAGCGGGTGGTACGCCTACCACAGATTATAAGGAAATAGGGTCGAGTTGCACGCCTGCAACAGGATTTTAAGGAAATGGGGTCGAGTTGCACGCCTGCAACAGGATATGACAGAAAGTGAAAATTCTCTGTATCTCTTTTACTTGTGTTAGAAATTGATTGTAGTTTTTCCTTATATTTCTTTGATGAGTTGTTTTATCTGTTACTCCGAAACATGTTTCNCTGCAACAAGATTATAAGGAAATGAGGTCGAGTTGCACGCCTGCAACAGGATATATATATATATATATTGAAAAGGGGTCGGGTGGTACGCCTACCACAGAAATAAAATGAAAAGGGGTCGGGTTATACGCCTGCAACAAGATAATGAAATGGGAGCGAGTGGTACGCCTACCACAGGAAAAATAAGGAAATGGGGTCGAGTTGCACGCCTGCAACAAGATGGAAACTGAAAGTGAAAATTGTCTATATCTCTTTTACTTGTGTTAGAAATTAATTGTAGTTTTTCCTTATATTTCTTTGATGAATTGTTTTATCTGTTACTCCGAAACATGTTTCCCTTCCCCATAGTTGATTGTTTATTTGGTTCTATCTTTCTGCTTTGGATATATATATATATATATATATATATAACTGCACAGGTTTATCTGGAGTCTGGTCGTAGCCTCGTCACTACCTCGCCGGGGTTAGGCCAGGCACTTACCAGCACATGGGGTCGGTTGTGCTGATACTACACTCTGTACTCTTTTGTGCAGATCCCAGTACCGCAAGTTTTGGACTGTAAGGAGCTTCCAGCTTCTGATTATCAGGCGACCCAAGGTAGTCCTGCAGGCGTCCGCGGACCTTGGAGTCTCCCGCTTTCTATTTTATCTGTTTCTTATTTTTTTTGTAGTTCCAGAAACAGTATTTTGTTATTACTTTCAGACCCTTACTTGTAGTAAATCTTAGACAGTCTGTGAAACTGTGACACTAAATCTTGGGTAGTTGTTAAGGAGATTGTATTGGCGATGTTTAAAGGCTTGAAATTTTATTCGTTCTGCTCATTTATTTATATTATTATTAACTGTTGATTTTATGTTGCTTCGATTTTGAGTGGAATAGTAGTTAATGAATCGGATTAGTTGGCTTGCCTAGCTTTCAGTAGTAGGCGCCATCACGGCTCCCGAGGGTGGGAATTCCGGGTCGTGAAAGGTTGGTATCAGAGCCCTAGGTTACATGCGTCTCACAGTTCACAGACAAGCTCGTTAGAGTCTGAGGGATCGGTACGGAGACGTCTGTATTTATCCCCCAGAGGCTACAGAGTTAGGAAAAAACTTCACATTTATTCTTGATATCCTTATCGTGCGGTTTGATTCTATTGAGGCTTATGGGTTTATTTCCTTCCTACTCAATCATAGGTGGCGCGAAGCGCTTGTTATCAACTGGGCATCGAATAGTTGTAGTGGTATTACAGACGTGGTGCCAGATGCGTGTTCGGGCAGGCTATTATAGTTGTCTTGCGGAAGGATGTTTCTTATGTTCCAACTTAGTATCTGTATCTTCTATGGTGTTGAGACCATACACGAATTTCTACGATGTCTATGTATTGTTGTCATATAATGTTGGTGAAATGGTAGAGTGCTTATGTATGGAACGCGGCAGTGAATGACTCGAAAGGAGGATTTCTCAGTGTATGCTTTAGAGGTTCAGCATTTAAATTCCAGCGAAGGAAAGGCAATCGGACTATAGATGTCTATGTTTGGTTGATGAAGTAACAAGACTTGATATTTTCAAGCATGAAGGGATTTTCAATGTGATGCGGTGTCGTCGTCCTTGTTTGAACGCATCATGGTTTGTCGGTGTTACGGTCTTCTTGGAATTTGCCTTCGGGGCCTGGTGCTGTGAAATGGTGCCTGAGGGGTGGTTGCCAGGGATAGCTGTGTGCAACGATTCAAAATCGAATTAGTATTTCTAATGTGGATGGCTCGAGAAAGATGATCTTCGAAGAGGCTTAGAGTCGGTAACATTTTATTGGTTCGGGTGCTACAGAGATGGATTTCGATTTGATGCAACACGTGAGCAGCGAAGTATGAGGAACGACATGGCAAGAAGTGTTTCGCGGTGGTTGAAGTACTAGCAGGCCAAGTATGAGGAACAAAGGTTGAAAAGTTTCTTAAGGAGATGGTTTAACCGAAATAAGAGTGACAGATTAGCATATGGATTCTGTAGTAGGATAGCCGCGTGCCTTGAGAAAGTGTAGAACAGTTTGGGAATCATGATGGAAGGTGATTTGGCCTACGTATTTTATTTGGAGTGATGGTTGTCGTACGAAGAAAGATCAAATATGGCAAAAAGGAGTTTGTTTAAAAAGAATTGGGGTGTGAAGGTCTGATTATCATTTCAGGTGCAATATGACTTGAGTTCGTAAAGTATTGTTGAACTTGCAGTTGATGGCAATAGGTAAGGAGCAGACTTGTACAGCTGGTGGGCGAGCACGAGCTCAGGAGAATTTGCTGATTTCGGGTTAGTTGTACCCAGTGCAGCGTCGTTAGAAGATGTCAGTAAGGAATTCCACAGGTGGGTTATCTCCTGTGAGCAGGTTAGCGGTGGCGTGATGTCAATGAAGCTTCCGTGAGGTATACTGCTTACTACCCAGCAAGAGGTCGAATGTGTGACCATGACTTGTGATGCAGGATGTTCAAGAAAAGCTTAACAGAGACTTCGACAAGTTTGTCGTGTTAATGGTGTGAGATCATGGTAATTGAGAAGGAGGAATCGTTGGGGGCTCTACATTTTGTGACGGTGGCTTAGAGCTAAGTGGGGGAGAGACCTACCATTTACAATTGGATCGCGTGGTTTCCCGCTTGTACTGTTTCTAGTTATCGGTACGTTGGCAGATTATTTATGACAAAAAAAAATTGGGGTAATTCAGTAAAGAACTGGATGGTTCACGAGTATTGAGATGATGTGGTCTCGCGATTGGGGTCACTCTAGGTGAGAGCGAATTGAGTTCATTATGCCGTGAATGGAGCTATTATATATCTAAGTCAGGTCAAGAGTAAATCGAAAGAAGTTGGGTTGGCTAGTAATGGTCGAATCGGTGTGATGGTGGCAATGATCAGTTCCTTTTGCGTGTGAAGTTTTTCATGCGGTATGTGGTTGTGCGGGCAGGCGTGATAGCCACCATGACTTGATTGATTTGGGAGGTATCTGATTCGAATGGCCTTGTTGTGTGAATGGACTCCGGAAGAGCCATGATGGTTTACGCCACAACTTGAGGTTTGTATTTTCTGTGGTTATGGGAATTCAGTTGCGTGTTGCCATGGTTCTTCTAAAATGAGTTGAGTGAAAAAGGGGTTCTAGCCAATGAAGTGCTCATTCTACTGATAGTTCAGGGGTTATGAGAAATTCTTTTACTCTTGTGTAGCGGCACGATAGGTGCAGTGAGCAGCATGGGAATTGGAAGATGATGATCAATGTTGCGGTTCAGTGTTGACAAGAATATCGTGAGCACGGATAAGTAGGGAAGGATTCAGGTGTTCAGAGTAAACTGGCATTTTCTTTAGTGTCACATAGGAACGATGCCCTGTGTAAGAGGCTTTGTGTATTGATTGCGGACTCTTGGTTGGCTTTACAGAATTAGTATTGTTGGTGGTATGGAAGTGCAGACCTTGCTACGAGGTGCAGAAGGTTGTGTGGGCGTATCCCATGGGAAAAATTGTACAAGTGTGACCTATTAGTCACTTGACTGTCAGAGGTTGAACCCAAGAATGGAGATTCTGGTACTGTCACTAATGTGAGAGTTTATGCTTGGAAGGCGCTCTAGTCCGTTGGATGTGAAATATGGGAGTTTGTTTTAGATTGAGACTCCATGAATTATTGATTCGGTAGGTGGCTACGAGTTTCTACACGTTTCTTTCGTCGTGGCAATATTGCGAGATTTGGAACAGGATTTATATGCGTCATGAGATGTGTTGCGGGCACCAGATTCAAGAAACTTCAGCTATTGTGGTCGGAGGATGTTATTATGGGCAATCGACTTATATGGTGAATTTGTAAATTTGCACTCTACTACTATGTTTATCTTTGTTGGGGGATTTTGATGGTCATAGCCGTGTCTATCATTTTGTTTTGTACACTACAGAGGGCTATGAGTCCAAAAGTGACTTTCTGTTATTCACTACAATGGGTTTTGATGTAATTTCGGGATAATTGATTAAAGCTTTATGAATTATATGCCCTACCGTTATAGGAGTTCATTATGTGCCATGATTTCGATTAAAGGAAATTATTTTTAAAGGAGAAATGAATAGATTTCGGTTGGCACGAGTGCATATAACTTGTGATTCAGAGTTGAGGATGAGATCTTTGTGATGAAAAAAAAATTATGTGTTTTAAATTCTCCCTGTGTGGAATTAAATTTGTACTTTAGTACTTATGGGGAGCCATGCCGGTTAGGCTTATTTGATAATTCTTCTATGTATTTCTGTGCACATTTAGCCATATTTGTGCTGTAATTATTGAGTTTTAACCTACAAGGTGAGTGCCTAGGTGGCGTTGAATATGACTCGTAGATTTGAGTAAATGATTATGAGGTTTTCATGCCACGCGAATTGCTGGCAGTGTTGTGAAAGTTTGAAACGAGGTTTTAGTTAAAATGAAGTTAATTGATGATGCTGCAATTAAGTATGAACAGCTATTATGACCAGAGACGTGGTTATGGGCATACAAATGAAGGGCGCGCAAGCACGAGTTGCTACAGCCGGTTAAGACTAGCATGCTGTGTCGAATTAATTGGGCTGTGAGAAATTTGGCTTGAAGTTTAAAAATGTGGATAAAAGAAATGATCTTCAATTGATTAAGCATTGTCAGATCCATGTTAAATTTACGGTGACGTAGAATCACCCGCAAGTGTGTGTAATGATACACATAGAAATTTAATTTCCTCGGAATAGTCCTTAGCACGTTCGAGGACGAACGTTTGTCTAAGTGGGGGAGAATGTGACGACCCGGCCAGTCGTCTCACGAGTTACCTCTCCGTTTCCCCTATTTCCACCTCATTATGCTTCATTATCCGTGTTTCATGTGATCGAGTTGAGTAGTTTGCGTTCGGAGTGGATTTGGTAAGAAATGAGACACTAAGTCTCTTTCAAGAAGGTTTAAGTTGGAAAAGTCAATCGAATGTTGACTTATGAGTTAGAGGGCTCGGATGTGAGTTCCGATGGTTCGGTTAGCTTCGTATGGTGATTTCGGACTTAGACGTATGTTCGGATTTGAAATTGGATGCCCGTAGGACAATTCAACGCATTTTGGCGAATGTTGGAAAATAGAAGATTTTTGGGAAGTTTGACCGAGGAGTTGACTTTTTGATATCGGGGTCGGAATCCAGTTCTGAAAATCTTCATAGGTCCGTTATGTTATTTATGACTTGTGTGCAAAATTTGAGGTCAATCGGACTCGATTTGATAGGTTTCGACATCGAATGTAGAAGTTGGAATTTGTTAAGTTTCATTAGACTTGAATTGAGGTATGACTGTGTATTTAGCATTGTTTGATGTGATTTGAGGCCTTGACTAAGTCCATGTGATGTTTTGAGATTTGTTGATATATTTGGTTGAAGTCTCGAGGGCCTCGAATGGATTTTGGATGGTTGATGGAGTTTAACTTTGACATTTCAACAATGTGTCGATGTCGTCTCTTCAGTAATAAGTGGCATAATATTATGCAAATGGGCTCCAAATTCAGTTTTAATTAAAGCATTAGATCCGTATCGAAATTTCGGAGTCATAGCAAAAAGAATCGTCCAATTCGGACATCGTATGAGAAAGTTATGCCTATTTTTGTGTCAGGGAAATTTTTTGCAGAAGCAAATCTGCGATTGCAGAATGACCGCAGATCAGCTATGCGAACCGCATTTTTGACCTAGAGATCGCAAATTGAGGCAGAACTTGGGGCGAGGCTTGCGATTTCTGCGACCAAAAATGCGAACCGCAAACCTGTTATGCGACAGGTTTGCGGATCGCATTTTTCGCCTGACAGGGGTGCTTTAACTCGATTTTTGACACTTTTTAAGTTGAACTCAGTGCCCATTTTGTCTACAAGACCCATTTTCGTTACCCACGAATAGGAACACCTCCAAACACCCTACAATCACAACAAACCAACTTCAAAACCATATCCAAAGGAGATTATCTTGTGTAGATTCTTAAAGAAGGGGATTTGACCATTCTAAACACATTGGATTAAAGCAAGTCTTGAAGAAATTCTTGGAGGGATTTCAAGGAAAATATCGGGGTAAGTGTTCCTAACTCAATTTTGGAGGAATTACCTCAGTTTATCACTATTTTTAGCAATTAATTGGTGATTTAGGTTGGGAAAATTGTAAAAAACCCTTAAGTTTAGAATTAAGATTTGGAGATCGATCCGATGTCGGAATTCAATAATTTTTGTATGGTTGAACTCGTATCGGAATGGGTTATCACATTTTGTGGGTTTTGTACGATTACGAGAAATTGGCCCCACTGGCAATTTTGAGTTAAATTTTGGATTTTAATACGGAAAATTTGTAAATTCATATGGAATTAGTTTCTACTATGTATATTGAGTGTATTAAATTATTTGTGACTAGATTTGAAGCCTTCGGACACAAAGTTTCAAAGCAAAGGTTTGTTGGAACCTTGAATTCAGTTGCAAAGCGAGGTAAGTGCTCGTTCTAACCTTAGCTTGAGGGATTAGAAGTTGCGTTCTAAATGTTAATTGCTTATTGTTGAGAACGACGTATAGGTATGGTGACGAGTATCTATACGTTGGTGTCAACCATGACCGTGGGTCGTATATGGATAGCTGTTGTGTGATTATTGTTCCAATTGTTGAATATTATTCTTGATATTGTTATAATATAAGTGGGAGTGAGTGGCACCCCTGCCACCAGATATTGTGAAATGGGGGCGGGTGGTACGCCTACCACATGGTTCTTCATTTTAGTTGTTCCTTTTGGTTATGGTTTTAGCCTTCTTCTATTCGGTATAAAGTCGATTGTTAAATATAGGGTCGTGTCTAGATTTAATAAATCGAAAATTTGGGTTGGGAGGTTAATTGTAAATAGAATCGTTTCAGTTGTAGAACTTTAATTATAATTGAGTACTGACATTAATTGAGCTGAATAGGAGTTGAGTTAGGTTTGGTTATAGCTAATTCTCCCTTGTCGGGGTGATTGTTTTGATGTTGTTGTTCTCTTGTTGAGAAATTATTATATTGTTTTGCTTCCTTGCTGAAATTCTTGTGATTGATGTGATGACTATTGAAATGGGAGCGGGTGGTACGCCTACCACAAATGTAAGGAAATGGGGTCGAGTTGCACGCCTGCAACAGGATTATAAGGAAATGGGGTCGAGTGGTACGCCTACCACAAGATATAATGAAATGGGGTCGGGTGGCACGCCTGCCACAAGATATTGTGAAATGGGAGCGGGTGGTACGCCTACCACAATGATGAAATGAAATGGGAGCGGGTGGTACGCCTACCACAATGATGAAATGAAATGGGGTCGGGTTGCACGCCTGCAACAAGATATAATGAAATGGGAGAGGGTGGTACGCCTACCACAGATTATAAGGAAATGGGGTCGAGTGGCACGCCTGCAACATTATTTTAAGGAAATGGGGTCGAGTTGCATGCCTGCAACAGGATATGACAGAAAGTGAAAATTGTCTGTATCTCTTTTACTTATGTTAGAAATTAATTGTAGTTTTTCCTTATATTTCTTTGATGAGTTGTTTTATCTGTTACTCCGAAACATGTTTCCCTTCCCCATAGTTGATTGTTAATTGCTTCTATCTTTCTGCTTTGGATATATATATATATATATATATATACACACATAACTGCACAGGTTTATCTGGAGTCTGGTCCTAGCCTCGTCACTACCTCGCCGGGGTTAGGCCAGACACTTACTATCACATGGGGTCGGTTGTGCTGATACTACACTCTGCACTCTTTTGTGCACGTCCTAGTACCGCAGGTTTCGGACTGTAAGGAGCTTCCAGCTTCTGATTATTAGGCGACCCAAGGTAGTCCTGCAGGTGTCCCCGGACCTTGGAGTCTTCCGCTTTCTATTTTATCTGTTTCTTATTTTTTTTGTAGTTCCAGAAACAGTATTTTGTTATTTCTTTCAGACCCTTACTTGTAGTAAATCTTAGACAGTCTGTGAAACTGTGCCACTAAATCTTGGGTAGTTGTTAAGGAGATTGTATTGGCGATGTTTAGAGGCCTGAAATTTTATACGTTCTGCTCATTTATTTATATTGTTATTAACTGTTGATTTTATGTTGCTTCGATTTTGAGTGGAATAGTAGTTAATGAATCGGATTATTTGGCTTGCCTAGCTTTCAGTAGTAGGCGCTATCACGGCTCCCGAGGGTGGGAATTCCGGCTCGTGACAGGTCGACCCTCGACAGTATACACACCACTCTGGGATTGGTCGTACGACCTCGGTATAGTCGTGCGTGGTACCGCCAGGAGTCTGAATATTCGTGAGATTTCCCTTTGATTGTGACCTGGCATTTATATGGTATTCCTTATCCGTTTGAGATCGCACTTGGTATTTTTGATCGGTGGAGATAACACATGAGATTTGAGAGATTTATATCGTGAAAAGAAATGTCAGAGGATTATGTGAGTTACAATTTTTACCTCGTTGTTACTATTGTGTTCTATATCTGGTTATAATTTATTATATTATTTTATTGGACCACTAGTAAGTGTCGATGCCAACCCCTCGTAACTACTTCTCCGGGGTTAGGCTAGATACTTACTGGGTACGCATTGATTTACGTACTCATGCTACATTTCTACACTAAATGTGCAGGACCTGACATGTTCATTTGGTGGTCATCTTAGCGCTTAGGCGCAGATGCTGAGGGTAATTTATGTGAGCTGCATTTCATGCTACATGTCGCAGCCCACAGAGTCTCCATCATATTTATTTACTTTATCCTGTTTAATTTACATTCTAGACAGATGTTATGTTATTATTTTACTCCTTAGTAAATGCTCATGCACTTGTGACACCGGGTCTGGGATATTCTAGTTGATGTTAGTGGTTTTGCTTTAATATTGTCACCTTTTATTGTATGTCTTACTCATATTGTATGTACTTATGATTTCAAACACATTTATTTCTTTATTTAATAAAATTTATGATTTCAGAAGAAATAAAATGAATAATTATTTAGACGTTCACTGTTGGCTTGCCTAACCGCGATGTTGGGCACCGTCATGACCTATAGTGGGTTTTGGGTCGTGATGCTTTCAAAATTCCTTCTATTATGTAGACATTTTAAAGAGCTTTTACAACTGAAACCTATATTCTCTTTTCACAATGAATATACTATCTTTATTTCAAAACGATAACTTTTAAACATGACATAGGTTATGCTATACACTTTTAAGCACTAACCAAATAGAATATAGGCATTTAATTTCCTAAACCTAGTCTAGGTCCTATGGAGCTACCTTAGGTAGATTCTAGGGGTGCCTAACACCTTCCCCTTAGAAGAACAAGAACCTTGACCAAAATCTCACTGGTTAGCAGACTAATAGGATCATGATCTAACAACTGAAAAGGTATCCTAGAGTACCTTTAAATATTAAGCAGCGACTCTCTTTCATCAACCACAGGGAAACCACTAGTTGAATCTTGTTTTGACTCGTGCAAAATAGGTGCAACAACACGTAAAAATAATGTAATACTAACTACACTAAACTAAAACTAAAACCTTGAATAGATAAAAAATAAAATTCAAATCTAGTAAACTAGTTAATTTCTAAGTCCCGGGCAATAGCGTCTAAAACTTGTTGTTCCAAAAGGCACACGCAAATATACGTGGTCGACAAGTAGTAAAGTGATAAGTAGAGTATCATGGCCCCGAGGACTTGTGATTAACTATCAACTAAATTAAACTCAACAATTAATCTATTCAAGCATTTTTCTATGTGATTATTTAACTAAAGCTAATCTAGAGTAGTAAATTAAGAAAATGAAAGAAACAAGTAAGCAATCTTAGATATGAATTCATTGAGAGACAATGTTCTCGAGCAATAGGTTAGCTAACAATCCCATTGAGTCTTCCACTTAAACTGTCTAATTAATTTACTGATTTTTTGATTGACAGGGTTAATATTACCTGTAGTATTCTCTCGAAGTACTACTCACCTATTCAAGCTAATCTAACGCCTATATTCCTATGGAGTTAGGATTAACAAGAACACATTATAATTCCCGTATAGTAACCAAGCAAGGCGATTGGGTATATCCCTATTCTAACTGCAAATTTGTTCCCTGATGCAAGGTTCAAGATATTGCTCTACAATCCTACATGCAATCTAGAATTCTCTCTCCCGAGTTCAATCCTAGATTAATAGATAGTATTTAATTGGTGATCAAGCATTCAAATAAGTAAGCGTAAGATTGAATATATAAACCAATATGATAAAATAATAAGAACAATTCAAGATTCAAACTACAACGTTCATGTAGTACCCACAACTTTAGAACTGATGAATTGTAAAGTTAAAAGAAGAGAAGAGAACAAAAACTAGTGAAAAGCATGCTCGATTGTGTCCCCAATGTGAATTATCCTTCAAAGTGGCGCCATCCCATAAAAAATAAGGTTTAGAACCATTTTATACAAGTTAGGGGCGTCTAGGACCCAAAAGATCTTCTCCAAGTCGCAATAGGATTAATTTTCGAGATTGGGCACCCCGGGGCAGTGCATCGCGCTAGCCTGAGCGTTGAAAATTTTGGTCTTCTCTTCTACCGCCACAGGTAGCGCGCCACGCTACCCTGGACGCTAGAATTCGGCATTTGTCTATTTTTTTATTTTTTTTAGCTCCAACTCATGCACATTCAATCCAATTAACTCTTAATTGATTCCTACACATATAAAAACCAAATATTAGCTTAACCCATTGCAATTACATATTAAAACCAACAAGAATAGCGAAAAATGTGAGGCGATTCTTATACAAAAATATATACTTTTGGCCAAACATAATGAACAAAAGTAAAAGTGCCAATGAAAGCCATTCAACCAATGTTACAATAAACGTCTCAAGCAGACATTGTTATAGAGTTGAAAGTCATAGGGCAACCAATGATGACAAATCTGGCCAAGATACAGAATGGACAGGTCCCTAGCCAAACTAATAAGTTCACGACATGATCTCAAACCACAGTATAGACAGATATGAATCATTAAATGTACATCAAGGCAGACAAATCAAATATAAGTTTGATAAGGAAAACCATTCATTGAGCCAAGATAAGGAAATACAACTTTACATGCATGAAGGTCAAGTTAATCCTATTACTAAAGACATGCAATCTTATCAAGACATCAGGAAGAGTTCAAGAACATGATTTAACTAATTTATCTAATGTGTATGATTATTACTTCAGCTGATAGAGGTGGATCACACATAAAATCAACATAAGGTTTCAACTCAACTAATCATAAAGACATAACATGATTTAAGAGTAACAACAATAAAGACAGACTTTCACTCAGCTATGTCATAAGAGATGGAATTCATGCTCGACACAGATTTGATAACAACCAAGAAAACATGATTCATCAGGAGAATCACTAACCTAGCAGTACAATGACATGCAAAAGCAGAACATAACAAGGATAGTCACTGATGCATGTCATAAACAAAGGGAATTAATAGGGAAAACACCATAGATACCAGAAATACACAATTATTTCAAAGATAGAAAGAGGGTTGGTGTACTGACCTTCTGTAGGGTAGCAAACCAAGTATATATCGATTCTTAGCCATTTGGAATCACAAACTCACAGCAGTCCGTTCACAGTAATTGAACTCGACGAAAAATGAAAGAGAGAAATAGAAAATTAGAGAAGAACAACTAAAACTTAAACTTAGCAGGAGAAACATGAATTCTCAATTCTTTTAGTGTATTTGCCAATAGTGTTAGGTTTTGTATTAATATCTTGTTATGTGACAACATTTAAGGCCGTATTTATAGTGGCTTCAAGTCTTAGGGTTCTGATAGATTCAAATAGTTAGTGGATGGTGACGATGGGTGGATTATGATAGCAATAGAGGAGAAATCAGAGAGCAAAAGAGGGAAAAGTAGTGGAGATTTTACTTGGGCACGAGGAAATAAGGAATTGACCGTTGAAGTGTGGAAAGCCATCGATCGAAGCTCTAATGTCCAGAGGTCACTGCATTTGCCCTCTGGACCTCGAATAACAATGATGAAGCCATAAATAATATCCATGCGCACTCTGATTTGAAAGAACGTGTCACGACCCCAAAATTCCCCCTTAAAAATCGTGATAGCACCTAGTCTCTAAGGCTAGGTAAGCCTAATACACGAAGAGATCTAACAAAAATAACCAACTCAATTATATAAAAGTTGAACTGATAAATAAAATTACGTAACAAAAACTGAACAATAGTTATACAAATCCCCAGAACCGGTAGTACAGAGTCATAAGCTCTACTGAAATATACTAGAATCTCTAAGTACAATACTGCTTTGAAATGAAAATATATAGTAGTAAAGATAATATCAGGAGGTTACTCCGAGGCTTGCGAGCGTCAAGCAGGTATACTTTGAAGTCTCCAGCCGCGTAGACATAACTCTCAAAACCAACACGATCCAAACTACTTAGATCTGCACAAAAATGTGTAGAAGCATAGTATTGAGTACACCATAGTAGCACTCAGTAAGTACCAAGACTAACCTCGGTGGAGTAGTGACGAGGGAAATCGAGACACTCACTAGACACAACCTGTGCAAGATATCAACATAAAGCTAGCAATGAAAAGAACATTAATATAAGGCTAACAGTGGAAAGATTATTAATATAAAATCAAAAATTGGATAATAGAAACACAAATGACAACAAGAAGTAAATAGGTAACAAAGCAGCAAAATAATCAAAACACTGATAAGGTATGGATAAAATCAATTAAGGAACAAAAGACAACTAAAGTAATCAAATTGTTTCCAACGCATGACTTACAACAAGACATCCCCTGAGGCACCACACCTCGAAATCATAAATCATAAGCCACAATCCCAAATCTTACACACATGGTACCTCGTGCCCACATTATCAATCACTTTTGCACAAAAAAGTCCATGTGCTACCATGTACAATGTATACGTGTCAACTGCCAAATAAAAATGTTCGAGAAGATTTATTTAAATAAAATAAGGCAAAATAACAATTTTGAATATAGTAAGGCGTCAAATTAGATAATGAGTTTATTTTAGAAGTCAAATAAAGTAAAATAAAGTACTATTTATACAAAGTAGAGTAACAAATGGGACAATGAGTTTAGTTTAGAAATCAATTAAGGTAAAGTAAAATAATATTTTTAAATAAATTAAAACATCGGATAAATTTATGAAATTAAATGTAGAATCATTTAAAGTAAAGCGTGATAACAATTTAAATATAGTAAATCACCCAGTGTGCTGAAAAGTTTTATTTTGAGAGTCACATATAGTAAAGAATGTTATCAATCAATCAATTCACCAATTAGCAACGGAGGCACATATTGGCACATTAAAACAACACTGCAAATCACGTAGAATGCATGACTCACCCAAAAAATCAATTTCCACTTCAAGAGTAACAAAAAATAACCAATTAATATCAAAATTACGAATGGAATGAGGTGAGAAAACAAAACAATAACCGTTCAAATCATCAAGCCTTTCCAACATAGGATGTACAATAAGAATCACCCCGAGGTACCACACCTCATATTGTCACGACCCAAAATCCCAACCATGATCGTGATGGCGCCTCTCATGAAGACAAGGCCAGCCAATTCGAACTAAACATCATTCAAACAGTTAAACAATACGAAAATAATATAAGTACGGTTTAATAACAGTAATTTGTGGAAAAATATAGTGAACCATCCTGACTACAGCCCGAACCGGGGTATCACAAAGTCATGAGCAACTAAATCCTAATAATAAGATTACTATTACAATATCTTTGGCACTATTGTTTGAAAATAGTGGGAACAACAAGATAAAAGAGATACAGGGCTGCGGACGCCAACAGCTACCTCGTAGTCTCTGAATCACTGCTCTGACAGTCGTAGTCAATGCCTCGGAGCAGAATCAATAATGCCTGAATTTGCACACATGGTGCAGGGAGTAATGTGAGTACTTCCAACTCAGTGAGTAGCACATATAAATAATGACTGAAAGTAAGGAAACACGTAAAGCACAAGGCAATGCATAATGAAGCAGTAAATCATTACTTGAAAACAGTAAATCAGTAAGATATCATTTAAAAATCTTCCCAGCTCTGGTTACCAGTTGCCATTGTTACCAACTGTAACCTACAGTTGTCATTGTTACCAACTGTAATATTCCTGGGCTCAGTATCAATCTCACAGCTCTGGTTACCAGTTGTCATTGTTACCAACTGGAACCTACAGTTGTCATTGTTACCAACTGTAATATCTCTAGTTGCCGGTTGTCATAGTTACCAACCGTAACCTACAGTTGTCATTGTTACCAACTGTATTATCTCTGGTTACCGGTTGTCATTGTTACCAACCGTAACCTACAATTGTCATTGTTACCAACTGTATTATCTCTGGGTACCCTGCGCTCACTGGGGGTGTGCAGACTCCGGGAGGGGCCCCTTACGGCCCAAGCGCTATATCAAGCCACCTCGTGGCATACATCTAGGCCCTCGACCTCATATCAATCAAGCCACCTCATGGCGTATATACAGTATCTCAGGCCCTCGGCCTCATATTACTCAGTAAAACTTCACACCTGGCCCTCGGCCGCACTCAGTCAGAAAATCATCACAAGCCCCTCGGGCACAGTAAAACAGTAGTTCTCAGCCCAAACATCCTTGCAAATATTGTGTAAATTTCAAAACTGAATAAAAAGTGGCTGATTTGTACAATAGTGGAAACAACATGACTGAGTTCAAGTAATAAGTACAAATAGTGAGGAAATAGTGATAAAAATCAATCAACACAAAACATGATGATATCAAATAGGTTTCAATCAAATATGTAGTAAAAACCATCAATCGGGACGGACCAAGTCACAGTCCCAGTAGTAAACGACCCCACGCTCATCATCGAGCGTGTGCCTCACTTCAATATAGCATTACGATGTACAAATCCGGGGTTTTTAACCCTCAGGACATCATTTACAATCACTACTCACCTCGAACCGACAAAATTTCTAGCCCACGACGCCTTTGCCCTTCGAATTGGCCTCCACGTGCGTCGAATCTATCCAAATTTAGAACAAATACGTCACAATATGTTGAGGGAACAAAGCCCAAGCGAAAACAATCAAAATTAAAGAAATCCCAAAATTAGCAAAAGCCGAGCCTTGGGCCCACTTCTCGAAATTCAGTAATTTCCATCCCAACGAGTTCCTTATCTCCTCACGAGTTCAACCATACAAAATTTATCGAATTCCGACATCGGATCGACCTCCAAATCTTAAATCTAAACTTAAAGGTTTTTCACAATTTTTCCCAACTTAAATCACCAATTAATTGCTAAGAATAGTGATAAACTGACGTAATTCCTCAAAAATTGAGTTAGGAACACTTACCCCGGTGTTTCCCTTGAAAATCTTCCAAAAATCCCTTCAAGATTAGTTGCAATCCAAGTTCTATAGCTCCAACTATATTCAAGATGGCCAAAATCCCCTCTTTTAAGAATTTGTCCAAGAAAATCTCCTTTGGATATAGTTTTGAGGTTGATTTGCTGTGATTCTATGGTGTTTGGAGGTGTTTCTCTTCGTGGATAATGAAAATGGGTTTTGCATGGCAAATGGGCACTTATTTCTATTCATAAAGAGGTCAAAAATCGGAACAATAAAACTTTTAGGTGTTCAAAATGATTTTCGCATTCTGGTCGCATAATCAGAATGCTGTTCGCATTTTTGACATTGCAATCTGCTACACTTTGCTGCGTAGCATTCTGGTCGCATAATCAAAATGTTGTTCGCATTCTGGTCCCATTTTTGACATTGCAATCTGCTACACTTTCTTGCGTAGCATAATAAAAAATGCTGCGTAGCATAATCAAAATGATGTTCGCATTTTGGACAGCATGCGTAGCATTCCCAACATTTATGCAGATTTTCCTTTCCAACGATGAAATAGTCCGTTTAATCACCCAAAACTCACCCGAGGCCTCCGAAAACTCAACCAAACATGCCAACATATCCCATATCATTATTCAAACTTGTTCCAACCATCGGAACGCCCAAAACAACCTCTCAACACCAAATTCGCGTTGTATTCAAGCCTAAGGATTTCAAAATCTTCTAAATCGCTCTTTTGATCTAAACCCAACCAAACTACGTCCAAATGTCCTGAAATTTAGCACACAAGTCATAAATTACATATCGAAGCTACAGCAACTTTCGGAATTCCATTCCGACCCTCGGATCGAAATCTCGCCTATCAACCGGAAATCGCCAAAATTCTAACTTCGCCAATTCAAGCCTAATTCTACACCGGACCTCCAAAACCAATTCCGATCACACTCCTAAGTCATAAATCATCTTCCAAAACTAATCGAATCGTCGAAATTCACATCCGAGCCCTCTAACTCATAAGTCAACATCCGGTTGACTTTTACAACTTAAACCTTCTTGAAAGAGACCAAGTGTCTCATTTCTTACCAAATCTACTCCGAACACAAACCATTCAACGTGATTACATAAAGCACGGATATCGAAGCATAATGATGTAGAAACGGGAAAAACGGAGCGGTAACTCATGAGACGACTAGCTGGGTCGTTACATTCTCCCCCACTTAAACAAACGTTCGTCCTCGAACGTGCCGAGAATTATTCCGAGGACATTAAATTTCTAAGTGTATTATTACACGCACTCGCGGGTGATTCCACGTCACCTTAAATTTAACATGGATCCGACAACTCATCTCAATTGAAGATTATTTCTTTTATCCACATTTATAAACTTCAAGGCCCAATTTCTCACAGCCCTATTAATTCAACCAGCGTGTTAGTCTCAACCGGCTGTAGCAACTCGTGCTTACGCGCCCATCATATGTATGCCTATAACCACGTCTCTGGTTATAATAGTTGTTCATAATTAATTCCAGTATCGTCAATTAACCTCATATTAACCAAAACCTCGTTTCAAATTTTCACAACTCTGACAGCAATTCATGAGGCATGAAGACCTCATAATTATTTACTCGAATTAACAAGTCACATTTAACGCCACCTGAACACTCCCCTTGTAGGCTAAAACTCAATAATTAGAGCACGAATATGGCAAAATACGAACAAAAACACATAGAAGAATTATCAAGTAAGCCTAACAGGCATGGCTCCTTATCAGTACTATAGTACAAATTTAGTTCCAATCAGGGAGAATTTAAAACACATAATTTTTCATCACAAGGATCTCGTCCTTATATGACTTCCACCACGGCTCATAGCCCAGTTTAAGCTTTTCACATCATATTAAAAATGCAAGGATCTCGTCCTCAACTCTGAATCACGAGTAATATGCACATCGTGCCAACCGAAATATATCCATTTCTCTTTTAAAAGTAATTTCCTTTAATCGAAATCAAGACACATAATGAACTCTCATACCGGTAGGGCATATAATTCATAAAGCTTTAATCAACTATCTCGAAATTACATCGAAACCCACTGTAGTGAGTAACAGAAAGTCACTTTTGGACTCATAGCCCTCAATAGTGTACAAAACAAAATGATAGACTCGGCTAAGGCCATCAAAATCTCCCAACGGGAATAAACACAGTAGTGGAGTGCAAATTCACAAACTCACCATATAAGTCGATTGCCCATAATAACATCCTCCGACCACAATAACTGAAATTTCAGGAATCTGGTGCCCACAACACACCTCATGACGCATATAAATCCTGTTCCAAATCTCGCAATACTGCCACGACGAAAGAGACGTGTAAAAACTCGTAGCCACCTACCGAATCAATAATTTATGGGGTCTCTCATCCTATCAAGAACCATTACCTCATTCTGAACTAAATATCGATATTTCTATTTTACTGTGTCTTATATAAATCTGATTGCACAGATTCAGCTCTGATAATCCCGTCTCACCCGGCGTAAGCTGCTCATGCAATAAGCCGCCTCATACACCGACTCAGATCTCATATGGCGCCATCAATGCGCCGACAAGCTAAAATCTGAACATGACACATAAAGAGAAACGAACTCTGGAAAAGATTTATCCAGCCTGCGTAACGTTCCACAAGCACGCCAAGTGCTAAAATACCACCCTAGGGGGACGGATAGCGCCATACGCTACAAAACACAAGCACGGCTAAGGTGCAATAGATGACCTGCATCTGAGAGTCATCCCGCTCATATAATACCACAAGCTATATGGGGCCACAACTTATGTGCGAATAGTCAAGTCGTCTTAATCCGGAACAAGCTCCCATGGTTCACAACCAACGGACTAGAGCGCCTTCCAAACATAAACTCTCATATTAGTGATAGTACCCGAATCTCCATACTTGGTTTCAACCTCTAACAATCAAGTGACCAATAGGTCACACTTATACAATTTTCCTGTGGGATACGCCCCCACGACCTTCCGCACCCGGTAGCAAGGTCTGCACCTCCATACTACCAACAATACTAATTTTGTAAAGCCAACCAAGAGTCCGCAAATCAATACATAAAGCCTGTTACATAGAACACCGTTCCCAGGTGACACTAAAGAGGATGCCAGCTTACTCTGAACACCTGAATTCTTCCCTACTTATTCGTGCTCATGACATTCTTGTCAACACTGAACCGCAACATTGATCCTCATCTTCCAATTCCCCTGCTGTTCACTGCACCTCTCGTGCTGCTATGCGAGAGTAAAAGAATTTCTCATAACCCCTGAACTACTATTAGAATGAACACTCCATTGGCTAGAACCCCTTTTCACTCAACTCATTTCAGAAGAACCATGGAAACACGCAACCGAATTCCCATAACCACAGAAAATACAAACATCAAGTTGTGGTCTAAACCATCATGGCTCTTCCGGAGTCCATTCACACAGCAAGGCCATTCGAATCAAATATCTCCCAAATCGATCAAGTCATGGTGGCTATCAAGCCTGCCCGCACAACCACATACCGCATGAAAAACTTCACACGTCGAATGAACTGATCATTGCCACCATCACACCGATTCGACCATTACTAACCAACCCAACTTCTTCCAATTTACTCTTGACCTGACTTAGAAATATAATAGCTCCATTCACAACATAATGAACTCAACTCGTACTCACCTCGAGTGACCCGAATCGCGAGATCACATCGTCTCAATACTCATGAACCATCTCATACCCTCCTTATGTGCTCAATATTATCTCGCACCACTAGCCCGACAGACTTCTCTAAGTCTTTCGTTAAGCTTTTCATGAACATCCTGGATCACAAGTCATGGTCACACATCCGACCTCTTACTGGGTAGCAAGTAGTATACCTCGCGGAAGCTTCATCAACATCACGCCACAGCTAACCTGCTCACAGGAGATAACCCACCTGTGGAATCCTTACCGACATCTTCTAATGATGCTGCACTAGGTACAACTACCCCGTAATCAGCAAATTCTCCTGAACTCATGCTCGCCCACCAGCTGTGTAAGTCTGCTTCTTCCCTATCGACATCAACTGAAAGTTCAACAATACTCTACGAACTCAAGTCATATTGCACCTGAAACGCTAATCAGATCTTCACACCCCTAGTCATATTCGATCTCTCTTCGTATAACAACCATCACTCCAAATAAAATACGTAGGCCAAATCACCTTCCATCATGATTCCTAAACCGTTCTACACTTCTCAAGGCACGCGGCTATCCTACCACAAAATCCATATGCCAACCTGTCACTCTTATTTCGGTTAAACCATCTCCTTTAAGAAACTTTTCAACTTCTGCTCCTTATACTTGTCCTGCTAGTACTTCAACCAACGCGAAACACTTCCTGCCATGTCGTTCCTCATACTTCGCTGCTCACGTGTTGCATCAAATCGAAATCCATCTCTGTATCACCCGAACCAATAAAATGTTACTGACTCTAAGACTCTTCGAAGATCATCTCTCTCGAGCCATCCACATCAAATATACTAATTCGATTTTTTTTAACCACTGCACTCAGCAATCCCTGGCAACCACCCTTCCGGCACCATTTCACAGCACCATGTCCCGAAGGCCAAAAATCCAAGAAGACTGTAACACCGACGAACCATAATGCATTCAAACAAGGATGACGACACCGCATCACATTGAAAATTCCATCATGCTTTAAAATATCAAGTCTTGTTGCTTCATCAACCAAACACGGACATCTGTTGTCCGACTGCCTTTCCTTCGCCGGAGTTAAATGCTGAACCTCTAAATTATACACTGAGAAATCCTCCTTTCGAGTCATTCGCTGCCGCGTTCCATACAGAAGCACTTTACCATTTCACCAACATTGTATGACAACAACGCATAGACATCATAGCAATTCGTGAACGGTCTCAAAACCATAGAAGATGCAGATACTAAGCTGAAGCATAAGAACATTCTTCCAAAAGGGAACGATAATACCCTGTCCGAACACGCATCTAGCACCACGTCTGTAGTACCACTACAACTCTTCGACGCCCAATTGATAACAAGCGCTTCGCGCCGCATAAGATTGAGTAGGAAGGATATAAAGGCATAAGCCTCAATAGAATCAAATCGCACGATAAGGATATCAAGAATATGGTTTTTCCTAAAAAGGTTCTGCAGCCTCTCGAAGATAAATACAGACGTCTCCGCATCGATCCGCTAGACTCTACTAAACCCGCTCATGACTCGTGAGACCTATGTAACCTAGGCTCTGATACCAAGCTGTCACGACCCAAAATCCCAACAATGATCGTGATGGCGCCTCTCATGAAGACAAGGCCAGCCAATTCGAACTAAACTTCATTCAAACAGTTAAACAATACGAAAATAATATAAGTACGGTTTAATAACAGTAATTTGTGAAAAAATATAGTGAACCATCCCGACTACAGCCCGAACCGAGGTATCACAAAGTCATGAGCAACTAATAAAAATCCTAATAATAAGATTACTATTACAATATCTTTGGCATAATTGTTTGAAGATAGTGGGAAAAACAAGATAAAAGAGATACGGGGCTACGGACGCCAACAGCCACCTCGTAGTCTCTGAATCACTGCTCTGACAGTCGTAGTCAATGCCTCGGAGCGGAATCAATAACGCCTCAATCTGCACACATGGTGCAGGGAGTAATGTGAGTACTTCCAACTGCTTGAGTAGCACATATAAATAATGACTGAAAGTAAGGAAACACGTAAAGCACAAGGCAATGCATAATGAAGCAGTAAATCATTATTTGAAAACAGTAAATCAATAAGAAATCTTTTAAATATCTTCCCAGCTCTGGTTACCAGTTGCCATTGTTACCAACTGTAACCTACAGTTGTCATTGTTACCAACTGTAATATTCCTGGGCTCAGTCTCATAGCTCTAGTTACCAGTTGTCATTGTTACCAACTGGAACCTACAGTTGTCATTGTTACCAACTGTAATATCTCTGGTTGCCGGTTGTCATAGTTACCAACCGTAACCTACAGTTGTCATTGTTACCAACTGTATTATCTCTGGTTACCGGTTGTCATTATTACCAACCGTAACCTGCAGTTATCATTGTTACCAACTGTATTATCTCTGGGTACCCTGCGCTCACTTGGGGTGTGCAGACTCCGGGAGGGGCCTCTTACGGCCCAAGCGCTATATCAAGCCACCTCGTGGCATACATCTAGGCCCTCGGCCTCATCTTAATCAAGCCACCTCATGGCGTATATACAGTATCTCAGGCCCTTGGCCTCATATTACTCAGTAAAACCTCACACCTGGCCCTCGGCCGCACTCAGTCAGAAAATCATCACAAGCCCCTCGGGCATAGTAAAACAGTAATTCTCAGCCCAAACATCATTTCAAATATTGTGTAAATCTCAAAACTGAATAAAAAGTGGCTGAGTTGTACAACAGTGGAAACAACATGACTGAGTTCAAGTAATAAGTACAAATAGTGAGGAAATAGTGATAAAAATCCTCTGAGGGTTCAAACAATTGGCACGAAGCCCAAATATGTCAATCAGCACAAAACATGATGATATCAAATAGGTTTCAATCAAATATGTAGTAAAAACCATCAATCAGAACGGACCAAGTCACAGTCCCAGTAGTAAACTTCCCCACGCTCATCATCGAGCGTGTGCCTCACTTCAATATAGCACTATGATGTGCAAATCCGGGGTTTTGAACCCTCAGGACACATTTACAATCACTACTCACCTCGAACCGGCTAAATTTCTAGCCCACGATGCCTTTGCCCTTCGAATTGGCCTCCACATGCGTCGAATCTATCCAAATTCAGAAGAAATACGTCACAATATGTTGAGGGAACAAAGCCCAAGCGAAAACAATAAAAATTAAAGAAATTCCGAAATTAGCAAAAGCCGGGCCCCGGGCCGACTTCTCGAAATTCAGTAATTTCCATCCCAACGAGTTCCTTATCTCCTCACGAGTTCAACCATACAAAATTTATTGAATTCCGACATCGGATCGACCTCCAAATCTTAAATCTAAACTTAAGGGTTTTCCACAATTTTTCCCAACTGAAATCACCAATTAATTGCTAAAAATAGTGATAAATTGAGGTAATTCCTCAAATATTGAGTTAGGAACACTTACTCTGATGTTTCCCTTGAAAATCTTCCAAAAATCCCTTCAAAATTAGTTGCAATCCAAGTTCTATAGCTCCAACTATATTCAAGATGGCCAAAATCCCTCTTTTAAGAATTTGTCCAAGAAAATCTCCTTTGGATATAGTTTTGAGGTTGATTTGCTGTGATTCTATGGTGTTTGGAGGTGTTTCTCTTTGTGGATAATGAAAATGGGTTTTGCATGGCAAATGGGCACTTATTTTTATTCATAAAGAGGTCAAAAATCAGAACAATAAAATTTTTAGGTGTTCAAAATGATGTTCGCATTCTGGTCGCACAATCAGAATGTTGTTCGCATTTTTGACATTGCAATCTGCTACACTTTGCTACGTAGCATTCTGGTCGCATAATCAAAATGCTGTTTGCATTCTGGTCGCATTTTTGACATTGCAATCTGCTACAGTTTGCTGCGTAGCATAATCAAAAATGCTACGTAGCATAATCAAAAATGCTGCGTAGCATAATCAAAATGCTATTTGCATTTTGGACAGCATGCGTAGCATTTCTAACATTTATGCAGATTTTCCTTTCCAACGATGAAATAGTCCGTTTAATCACCCAAAACTCACCCGAGGCCTCCGAAAACTCAACCAAACATGCCAACATATCCCATATCATTATTCAAACTTGTTCCAACCATCGGAACACCCAAAACAACCTCTCAACACCAAATTCGCGTTGGATTCAAGCCTAAGGATTTCAAAATCTTCTAAATCGCTCTTTTGATCTAAACCCAACCAAACTACATCTGAATGACCTGAAATTTTGCACACAAGTCATAAATTACATATCGAAGCTACAGCAACTTTCGGAATTCCATTCCGACCCTCGGATCGAAATCTCGCCTATCAATCGGAAATCGCCAAAATTCTAACTTCGCCAATTCAAGCCTAATTCTACACCGGACCTCCAAAACCAATTCCGATCACACTCCTAAGTCACAAATCATCTCCCAGAACTAATCGAATTGTCGGAATTCACATCCGAGCCCTCTAACTCATAAGTCAACGTCCGGTTGACTTTTACAACTTAAACCTTCTTGAAAGAGACCAAGTGTCTCATTTCTTACCAAATCTACTCCGAACACAAACCATTCAACGTGATTACATAAAGCACAGATAACGAAGCATAATAAGGTAGAAATAGGGAAAACGGAGCGGTAACTCACAAGACGACTAGCTGGGTCGTTATACATATTCACATTTCACAAGTCACAATCACAATCTTCCTTATATGGTCGCGTGAGCTTTGCGTTTATTTCTAAAAATATTTTCCCCGAAATAGCCACACGCGCTCTAGCCCCCTTATCTCATCGCGTGGCTTTAAGTAATTCCATTACTAGAAACACGCGTATCAATTCCACCTTATGTCGCCACATGCACATCAACCCCTATCCTTATACCGCCGCATACGTATCAATATCACTTCACAATAATCAACTCGCACCGCACGTGCTCATATGTCACAAAGTTTCCAAAATCAACAGTACTAATGTTACCACAACATATAGCCCATGGTTTAGCTACAATATGCACAAGAATCTCAAAATAACAAAATGAATGATAGAAAACTCAACAAGGGATCCCAATAATCAATAACTTCAACCACAATATGTTAATAGCTTTCACAACTACAACTTCAATAACCCAACAACGAAGGTATTTCCTTGAAATGACAATTTCCAATTCAAGTACATAACATAAGCTTAACAATGAAGAAATATCATGAAATGACAACTGTAAATAAATGTATGAGAATGAATCAACAATAGAAAGAATGGCATGTAACAACAACTACTAACAAATGTATATAAGGAAAACTCGACAATGGAAACTAGGACCTGTATTAACAACTTCAATTAAAGCAAGTAATAATATACTTGACAACAAAAGATAGGACAAATAATAACAACTTCAGTTAAATGCTTACAAGTAACCTAAGAGTCCAAATCGGTCAATTGTTCACACATAAGCCCGTGTACACACTCGTCACCTCATGTACATGCCTTCTACATAATTCAAATAGTACAATTAAAATCAATCTTAAGAGATATTTCCCCCACAGAAAGTTATGAAAGATACTTATCTTAAATAATCTAAATCAATAATCTAAGAAGTCCTTGCCGTGTGAAACAACCTCCGGACGAGTCGAATCTAGCCAAAATAATTTAATATCATAAATAAAATCCATAGGAAACAATTCCAAATAATGAAGTTTCGATATTTAATGAAAACCAAAAAGTCAACCCAAAAAGTCAACTACGAGCTCGCACCTCGGAACCCGATAAAACTCACAAATTTTGAATACCCATTCTAATACGAGTCCAACCATAACAAAATCATTCAGTTTCGAACTCAAATCAGCCTTCAAACCATCAATTTATGTTTTAGAAAGTTTTTACTAAAATCCCCAATTTCTCCAATTCAAATCATTAATCAAACACTAAAATCGAGGTTGGAATCATGCAATAATAACAAATCCGAGTCAAAAATACTTATCTCCCTCCAAAATAGCAAAAAATCGAGCTCCAAAACTTTGTGAGAAAAAGTAACTAAATTCCGAAACAAGAAAAATAAATGCAGCAGATGTCCCAACTCGAATCAGGTCCTAGATGACCTCGAAACTCACATTTGATAAGCCCAACATGATCCATGCGAGATTACACCCAAGATAACCTCTTGAGTTACCCAATTTGGCCTTAAAATAAGGGAGATATGATTTTTGAAGTTTTAAAAAAAATCTGAAAATTTCAGAGACATAAATGGCATTTTCGTAATTACTTTTACCAGAAAAAACGTTAATAAGAAAATCTTCATTTTAGCACCGCCAAAACTCATTCGGAACCTCTCGGACACAAACCATATATGCATTTTAATCATAAAATATGCTACGAACTTGCTCGCGCGCTCAAAACACCAAAAGAGGTAATTATGACCCAATATTGACCATGGTCAAACTTAAAATCGTTAACTTAACTAGTTTCTCAAACAATGATCCAAAGCACACCCGAATCCCATCCAATTATACCAAAAAGTACAAATACAACATTCAATATTATCCAAGGACTGAAAATACCCACAGGAACATCACAACAAAGAATCGAGACTCAATCCAAATAGAATTTTCTTTAAGTTGTTAAATCTTCATTCTTTCAAAAGAGTGTCCGAATCAAATTTAAACACTTCAGATTAATAACAAACTTTGCGCACGAGTTCAATTCAACTATATAAACCTATCAAAAGTCTCGGAACACCAAATGAAAAGTCAACTCTTGGTCAAACTTATGAACTTTTAAGTTCGTCAAATTTCCAACTTTCGACGTATAGTATCGAATTCTTTTAGGAACCTCTAAGACCAAATACGAACATACGTGCAAGTCCAAAATTATCTACGAACCTATTGGAACAATCTAAACCCGATTCCGAGGTACACAAAAGTCAAACCTTGGTCAACTATTCCAACTTAAAACTTCTAAAATGACAATCATTCTTCCAAATCAATCCCGAGTAGCTCGAAAACTGAAACCAATCATACACACAAGTTATAATACATAATATAAAGCTACTCAAAGTCTCATACTACCGAATAGAATGCTAAAGCTCAAAACGACCGGTCATACCGCTACAGAACGGAACCAAGACTGATGAAATCCCAAGTCACTCTTTTAGGTCTAGAATTCAGATTTGAGATTTTGTATCATAAGAAGAAATAGGAAACGTTCATGCGGGATTCACGGTGTAGCAGGGGCATAGGAGATGATTTGAGCTTATTCGAGTGACCTTGCATAAATTTGTACAAAGTTTTAGAGATTGATGGGGGATGACGATCTGAGAGAATAGAGAAGGAAAGGGGAAATTAGGACGACTGGTCAAGATGGAAATGAGTAGGGTTCGGGGTGGTCTCTAAGGTTTCCTGATCTTTTAGGAGATGAGAATTATTAAATTGGTTTTTAAGGGAAAATTTGTGGGGGTTGGACCTCTGTAATCCAACGGTAGAGATAGGATCTGGCAAAGATTTAAAAATAAAGGGAATATAAATGGATTAATGTGGACCGTTGATGATCGGGACCAACGGTCTAAATGTGTTGTGTATCTTGTGAGTGTAGGAGAAATGTGACGTGGCAAGCTTCTATTGGTTGGGATGTAATGGCACATATTGCCAATATAGGACCGAGGGAGTAGGTCTGGACAAGGTTGGAGGCGATTGGGCCTACGTATTTGGGCCAAAACAGCTGAAATGAATTTTAAAACATAGCCACACTGAGTTGGATTGGTTAATTGCAATTGTAGCCTTTTGAACTTTTAACCCCCTTTCAAAATCGACTTTAATTTGCTTAATTAATCACAATTAAATACAACAAAATATAATCATCAAATATATTAATAATTACTATAATTAATTAGTTATTGAAATTGATATTTTATTTATTGAATTGTAACGCTAATTTTGGCTGATTAGAGTAAATAAGACGATATAATTATAAATTAAGGACTAATTAATCAAATTAATTCTAAAACTTGTTTATTAAAATATAGAGGTTATTTTAATAGTTCAAAATAGTAAGAGTAATATAATTATAACTCTCAATATCAAATTGTTATTACATCAATAATATTAACTATTCTTACCTATTATATTTTAGAAAAATAAGTATTATCGATAAAATTTTTTTATCATGTTTATTGCTAATTAATAAGCATAACAAATTTAGTTTTAAAAGGAAGGGTCAAAATTGATCGTCAACACAAGACCTTCTTGTTCTTTCTGTAGTTGAGCTAACAAAAAAGGGGGTGGTTGAACAAAATGTTTGGTGGAAATGCCCAGCGAAAATGTTGTCCTATGCTTAGCGAGCTTATCTGCGATAAAATTTTGCTCCATGTATGTCTAT
This sequence comes from Nicotiana obtusifolia, assembly GCA_002018475.1. NCBI lineage: Eukaryota > Viridiplantae > Streptophyta > Magnoliopsida > Solanales > Solanaceae > Nicotiana > Nicotiana obtusifolia. The sequence goes on along the minus strand of MCJB01049544.1, from coordinate 16,454 downwards.
GCTACGAGCGGCCTACCTAGCTGGTTGATCAAGTACCTTCATTCATGGAGGAAAAATGAGTAGCGGAGATTATTGTTTAGGAGCATGGATATCAACGCAGTTGCATCCACATTTATTCCCGTTGGTGTTAATTATGATGGAGGGAGATTTGGAGTCCTTCAAGCAAAGCAGAATGCTCCATGAGGGCGTGTACCCATTTTCCCCTTGAATCCCTAAAGACTCTCCCTAGACCATTATGTGAGGAATTTTCTTTTGAGACTTCGTTAGTATTTAGTTTGATGAATTTATTTT
>MCJB01049544.1:3915-16143 GCA_002018475.1 Nicotiana obtusifolia | reverse complement strand
GAGGGGGTTGCCATTTGACATATAAGGCATAAAGGATTGAGGTCTCTGTGTGATTTCTAGCAAGATAGTAATATTCAGAAGCTTTGTTAAATATATCGAGAGGGTGAAGAGTGCAAGTAGGGGGTCAAAGATATATTTATTTTTGGTTGTCTATATGTGCCAAAGGCAGAGTGGAGGAGAGTGGTAGATGGTATCGGACAAGGTATTATTTTGTTAATGTGTATTAAGGTATAGAGAAATTGTATGGAATTAATTGTGAAACATCCTATGCCTTGGATGACATTTAGTATATCAAGAGTCATCCATTCGTGGTGAGCGTTGGTGCAAAAGAAGAAAAGGTGGTCTACAGTTTCCTCATGTTGCTGGCGTGCGGGGTTGACGTATTAGTGTTGAGCTTGTAGAGGTAATTGGAGTTGGTAAGCGTTGGTGAGCCCAAAGCTTTAGAAAATGCTTAATTTTAGGTGGTATGAGTAAGCACCATAACCAAGTAAAGCATGCAGGTGAATGGGAGTCGTGTAGCTTGTGGTAGACAGAATCTAACGTAAAAGTGTCGGTGTGAGTTATACCCCAACGATGTAGTTATAAGATATAATATTGGTGATATGTGGTAGGTAGAAGGTAGTTAATCATTGTACCACCAGGGTTAGCAGTTCAAACGAGAGTTGGTTAATAATGATGAAGTTGTTATTAATGTTGGAAGCTAGAGTGGATTTGAATTCTATTTGGGGTGGGTGGCCTTCGATTAAGCTTCTTATGATAATTCTTGGTTCCAACCAAGGATTCGTCTAAATTTAACATGGTGTCCACTGGTCACATGCCGAACAAGTCCTTCCTAGCAGTGTTGCCACCCTTTTAATACGGATGTCCAAGTTTTTGAGGAATACTAAGGGCTGGAGTTGTGCGCATATTCAAAATCAATATAGAAGCCCATGGTGATTTAGGTGATTGGAAAAGGCGTCAGGATAATCCCGAAACTACGGCATTATTTTTGATGGTAGACTTTGGATTCCAAGACCTCTTATAAATATTTTTGGTTGTAGGATGGTGTCCCATTTAATAAGGTGTAATTTTCTTTTTTGATTTTTTGTTCTCCAAAGGAAATTGCACTGGAACTTGTCCAAATGATGAATGACCTCTTTAGGACAGTCATGAATTGCATACGTGATTAGGGAGAGTATTGAGAAAAGGCTTTATGAGAGTTGTTGTACCTGATACGGTAAGCATACCAGTCTTTTAGCCTGCTAGCCTTTTAAAAAAAATTATAAATGAGGAATTGAAAATCGAATATGGTTGGTTTCTTGTGGAAAAGTGGGATCCCTAAGTACTTACCAAAAGTAGTTCCCTCTAGAGAAATGTCACACCCCAAACTGGAGGGGCACGACGGGCACTCGAGCCTACCTCACCGAGCACCGACATAACGTGCATTCATAGCCATGTTATTATGCCTATATGGGCCAAAAGCCCCGCCATGGAATAAGCTAATTAAAACATGAAATAAAACTCGTCAAAGGAGACCCAAAATAATATACAAGCTTATATACATGAGATATACGGGCCTACAAAGCCGTCATAACCATCAATACACATAACATCTGTCTACAAGACTATAGAGGGTACATAAACAACACAAGGTCGGGACAGGACCCCGACATACCCAACTATGTATATACATACAACCATTATACCTATCAGCTCGCTAAACATCTCCGGAAGAAGGGATCATGACAACCTTCAGCCGAGTTGAGTCACCTACTGCAAGGTATTACCTGAATCGCTATTTATACCTCCGGGCATGAAACACTGAGCGCAACAAAGGGTCGTCAGTACGAAAAATGTACTAAATATGTAAGACAGGTAACACATATAAATAAAATATGAAATTTGAAGAAAGAGTACAGAAGCCAACCTGAAACTCATGATGAGCCTTTAAGGGCATACACTGTGACAATCATGAATATATATGTCTTGACCCAAAACCCGTGATAGGTCGCGATGGCACCTAACGCTGCCATTAGGAAAGCCTACAAATTAACCTACAATTTAATTATCCCCTTATTAACTTTTAAAAAAAAAGTTTCTTTTTTAAAAGAACGAAGTAAGTAAGATCCCGTTGATGTGCCGGGTAATTTCGGCACATATTGATATTATTTGTTTAGACATTGCTTGTTCCACCTGTTAATTATCATGATATTTACTTAGTTTTAGTGTAATTTCAGTATATGGATGGAAGAGACCCAGAAGCGTGAAGAGAAGTCCAAAAGCCGTCCAAAGGCAAGAAAAGATATCAAGATTACAGCAGATGCAATTCTGCGACCGCAAAGTAGATATGCGAGTCGCAGAATTCGCATTTAAATGGCAAAGGCAGACAGTACTTCAAGCCAAAGTTCAAGTAAGAATGGGGTCACAAATGCGACCGCAGAATGGAAATGCTAACCGCATCTTCATCGCAGACACGGACAGAGTTTGTAGATGAAAACTAGAGGGGGATCGCGATCGCATTCTGCGATCCCAGAATCACTCTGCGGACCGCATTCTCAGATGCGATAAGAAGGAAAAGTTCTGGTGTGATCTGCGATAAAGTGTGAAGACTCTGCGGACCGCATTCCTGTTTTGCGACAGGAATGCGATCGCAGACGGGTAACTAGGTCAGACGTTATTTCTGCTCGCCTCGGTTTTTGGGCCTCTATAAATAGCTTTTCTAGGGTTGTGTGAAGGGAGACCGCTTTTGGTTATTTTCGAATTTAGAGATATTTTTGGATGATCAAAAGAGAGAATTTAAGATTGTTGTAAGATGAATTCAATTATGTTTATTTGTTCTTCAGTTTTTAACATGTGTAGCTAAATTCTAATGCTAAGGTTGTGAACCCTAGATGGGTGGAATGTTATTTATAGGTTGATATTGATTTCAATTTCGAAAGAAACTTGATATTTATTTGTCTCTTGTTCTTAAGTTAATCGTTAGTGGTTGCAAACATTAACGAGTGCCAATTTACGCTATCGTATCTTGAAAAAGTGAGATAGAGTTTGGTAGAGATAAATAACAATAATCCAAGACTTTAACTCTTGTTTAACAAAATTACTTAGGAATAAGTAGATTTCAACTTGGCGCAAAATTGGGTGTTCTTAAGTTTGACTCTTTAGTATTCGGGAGAATCACAAGAGGATACGTCATCTAAGTGTTGGGAAACATTGGATAACACGTTAACACGAACCAATTGCATATTAAGAACAGAAGTCAATATCAACATCAATACATTATACTACATTAGGGGGAACACAACCTTAGTATCTCAACTTCATATCTTTACTTTCAAATCATTTTCGAGTTGCAACTATTAGTTTACTTTTCTTTACGTACTCAACATTAATTTACTCTATTTGGCTACTTGTTCGAAGTATGACTAAGTACAGTATTGCTTTAATCGGATAATTGTTTCACGCCTATTCCCTGTGGGATTCGACCCCAACCTCGTTGGGTTACTATATTTGACATCGATCGCTTACACTATTGTAAAGGTGTAATTTGAGCGGATCAAATTTTGGCGCCGTTGCCGGGGAATACGGTTTTAAAATTTCTGATTATTGTGTACTTTACTATAAGTCTAATTCCATTTGATTGCACGTTGTTTGTTTTGGTGGTTGTAGAAAGGAAGATATGGCGGATCCTATAGATTTTGGTGGGGGAGCAGGAAGAGAATCTGTTTGCCGACATCGAAGAGTATATTGAAGATACTAATGCTATAGTACCTCCAACTATAGGTGCTGCTACGTTCAAAGTAGAACATGGGTTGATATTGATGCTGAAAGCTGAAGGATACTTCAGAAATTCTACTGATGACGATCCAACGCAGCACCTCAGGAACTTTTTGGGTGTTTGTGCGACGCACAAACAAAACAAAGTCTCTGACGATGCATTAAGGCTCAGATGCTTTAAGTATTCGTTGGCTGGAGATGCGAGGAGATGGCTGCAAAACCTTCCTCCAAATTCCATCCGTTCATGGCCTGAGCTGGTTCGGGCATTCTTGTCAAAGTGGTTTCCACAAAGCAAGAAATCAGAGCTTCGGGATAAAATATTTTTCTTCAAACAACTACCGGGTGAACAGCTGCACGAAGCATGGAAACGATTCAAGTTGTATTTGGTGAGGTCGCCAAACCATGGCTTTCCAGACTCCATTTTGCTGGAAAAGTTTTACATGGGTTTGGATTCTATGAACCAATCGACAGCGAAAAATGCTGCTGCTGGTTCTTTCATGGATAAGACTTTCGCTAGAGTCACTCAGTTTCTGGACAAGATGGCTAAACATAATCAAGATTGCCATTCTGAGGACACTACATGTGGCATTACAATTGGGTCCCCTTCCATGAACAACTTGATCAAGGAAAACCAAGAAAGGGACCAAGTAATTGCTGAACTTGCTACTAATGTCAATGTCTTGACAAAGTTATTCACTGAAAATCAGAAGAAAAAAATTAATGTAGTAGAGGATGTGATACCAACACACAGTGAAGAATATGAAGAGGTAAATTTTGTCAACAATACTCATGGTGGTTATCAACGGCAGCCCTACCAGGGTCAAGCAGTACAAAATCATTGGAGACCAAACCCGCAAGGTTCCCAACAATGGCGGAGTGATCAAACTGGACCTAATCAGGGTAATTGGAACAACAATAACCATTTTCCAAATCGGAGTTCCAATCTTTATGTTCCTCCGAAAGGGCACTATCCGAATCAAGGATCATCTAGTGAGTCTAAATTGGAAAGTATGCTCGAAAGGATAATACAAAACCAAGAGAAGTCAGACACCTCAATGAAGAATATGACTGAATTGGTTGGCTCCCACACAGCAGCTATCCAAAAGTTGGAATTGCAAATGAGGGATCTCTCTCGTGAGCAATATCCACCGCAAAAAGGAACGCTTCCTAGCGACACGATTGCAAATCCTAAAGGAAGTGGAAGTGGTCCAACTGCTCACATCATGGCTGTCACAACTAGGAGTTGTAAGACATTACAGGGTCAAGATACTTCTGAAGAGTTTCAGACGGAGATTGGAAGTGAAATTGTTGCTGAAAGAAGTAATGTTGCTGAGGTAGGTAAAAATCCAGAAATTGTTGTGAACACAGAGGATATTCAGGAAGAGGTAAAGGATAAGGCATAAGAAACACCAATTGTTCTTCCGCCGATTCCTAGACCCCCTCCACCATTTCCCTAGAGACTTACAAGGAGAGTTGACGATAGCAAATTTGAGAAGTTTTATGACATTCTCAAGCAGCTATCAGTCAATATACCTTTCTTGGAAGCTTTCCAATAAATGCCGGGATTTGCCAAATACTTGAAGGACTTGATCACTAAAAAGGGAACCACCAGGAATGAAGTGGTCAACGTAACTCACGGAGTAAGCTCTATCATAGCAAAAAACCCGATCCAGAAGAAGGAGGATCCAGGAGCTTTCACTATTCCGTGTACTATTGGAGTACGCGATTTTGCTAAGGCCTTGTGTGACAATGGAGCTAGTATAAATCTAATACCTTTAGCCATTTACAAACAAGCCGGGCTGGGAATGCCAAGGCCGACAAGCATGAGATTGCAGATGGCTGACCGATCTATCAAGAGACCAGTGGGTATTGTGGATGATGTGATTGTCAAGGTTGGAAAATTTCATATTCCAGCCGATTTTGTTATCCTTGATTGCGCAGTGGACAAAGAAATCCCCATTATTTTGAGAAGACCTTTCTTAGCTACGGGAAGAGCTCTCATGGACTCGGAACGGAATGAAATAAAATTCCGGGTAAAAAATGAAGAAGTTACTTTTCAAGCTAGCAAGGGGATGAAGATGCCAGCCGAATATGAAAACATTTCATTAATCGGTATTATTGATGAAGTTGATGAAGCAATGGATATAAAAATGGAAGAGCAATGTTTTGGAGAGGCCCTGGCGGCCATATTGGTGAATTTTGATGGAAACGACTTGGATGGGTTCATGGAGTCAGTAAATGCCTTAGAAGGTCACGGTTCGTATTCATATACTCCACCAAAACTGTCACTAGACTTGGAGAATCGAGCTACGCCTCCAGCAAAGCCTTCCATTATTGAACCACCCCAATTAGAGCTCAAGCCACTTCCATCACATTTGAGGTACAAATTTCTTGATTCGAATAACACTTTACCGGTAATCGTGTCGTCTTTGTTGAATGATGTGCAGGTAGAGCAGTTGCTGAAAGTTCTTAAGGAACACAGACAGGCAATCGGATGGACGATAGCGGACATCCGAGGTATTCCAGCTGGAATTTGTGAGCACAAGATTCAACTTGAAGACGAAACAAAACCAAGTGTGGAGCACTAGAGAAGGCCGATAGCTCATGGGTGAGCCCAGTACAGTGTGTGCCAAAGAAAGGAGGTATGACCGTGGTAACGAATGAAAAGAATGAGCTGATTCCAACACGAACCGTCACTGGATGGCGAGTATGCATGGATTACAGGAAGCTCAACAGTGCCACGTGCAAGGATCACTTCCCTATGCCTTTTATTGATCAAATGCTTGATCGGCTAGCTGGAAAGTCCTTTTACTGCTTCCTTGACGGATACTCCGGGTACAATCAGATAAACATTGCTTTGGAAGATCAGGAGAAGACAACGTTCACCTGCCCGTATGGGACATTTGCCTTCAGTCGAATGCCCTTCGGTTTATGCAATGCTCCAGCTACATTCCAACGGTGCATGATGTCGATTTTTTCAGATATGGTGGAAGATTTTCTCGAAGTCTTTATGGATGATTTCTCGGTAGTTGGGGAAACATTTGTTCAATGTTTGAAAAATCTCAAGACAGTGTTGAAGCGATGTGAAGAAACAAACCTTGTATTAAATTGGGAAAAATGCCACTTTATGGTGGATGAAGGTATTGTTTTGGGGCACAAAATCTCCAGACATGGTATTGAAGTGGATAAAGCAAAGATTGAAATCATTTCCAAGCTCCCTCCTCCCACATCAGTGAAAGGTGTCCGTACCTTTTTGGGGCATGCGGGATTTTATAGAAGGTTCATAAAAGATTTCTCAAAGATTGCACATCCAATGTGTAAACTCTTAGAGAAAGATACCAAGTTTGTCTTTGATGAAAAATGCCTCGCTGCTTTTGAAGAGTTGAAAAGGAAACTGACCACTGCTCCTATTATTGTTACACCAGATTGGTCATTACCTTTTGAGCTGATGTGTGATGCTAGCGGAGTAGCTATTGGGGTGATGTTGAGGCAGAGGCACAACAAAATTCTTCACCCGGTTTATTATGCTAGCAAGACGTTGAATGGAGCACAAATGAACTATACTGTAACGGAGCAGGAACTGTTAGCAATTGTTTATGCTTTTGAGAAGTTCTGTGCATATCTGTTGGGCTCCAAAGTGATTGTATATACTGATCACGCTGCGCTTCGTTATTTAATGGCGAAGAAGGATGCTAAACCTCGACTCATCCGATGGGTACTGCTACTACAAGAGTTTGACTTTGAAGTTTTGGACCGTAAAGGCACCCAAAACCAAGTAGCAGATCATCTTTCTAGATTGGAAGAAGCAGGGAGACGGACAGGAGAGCTAGAGATCAATGATTCCTTTCCAGATGACACCGATCTTGAAAGCATGTCATGATTCGCCAGTCGGGGGTCATCATGGGGGTAACCGAACAGCTGCAAAGGTATTAGAATGTGGATACTACTAGCCTACAATTTACCAACATGCTAATCAGTTGGTCAAGTCTTGCGACCAATGCCAACGCCAAGGCCCGATATCAAAGAGGCATGAAATGCCTATGAAATTCATTATGGAAATTGAAGTGTTCGATGTCTGGGTGGTATTGACTTCATGGGCCTATTCATTAGTTCATGTGGGATGAAATACATACTAGTGGCTGTTGATTACGTGTCAAAGTGGGTGGAAGCCGTTGCCTTGCCAAATAATGAAGCTAGGAGTGTAAGCTCGTTCTTAAAGAAGAATATTTTCACTAGGTTTGGCACTCCAAGAGCCATAATCAGTGACAGAGGTTCTCATTTTTGTAACCGAGCATTTAAAAGTCTCCTCGACAAATATGGGGTCAAGCATAAGGTGGCCACGCCTTATCATCCACAATCAAGTGGGCAAGTAGAAGTCTCAAACAGAGAAATCAAAAGTATACTTGCTAAGACCGTGAATGCCAATAGAACTGATTGGTCAAGGAAGCTAGATGACGCTCTTTGGGCTTATCGTACCGCTTATAAGACGCCGATTGGCACATCACCATATATTCGGAAAAGCATGTCATCTACCCGTTGAACTCGAGCATAAAGCTCTTTGGGCATTAAAAAGATTAAACATGAATTGGGCTGAGGCCGGAGCCTTAAGGCTCGCTCAGTTGAATGAGATGGAGGAATTCAGATTCCATGCATATGAGAGTGCAGCGGTTTACAAAGAACGAATGAAGTTCGTTCATGACTCCAAGATCTTAAAGAGAGAGTTCAACACGGGAGACCTTGTGTTATTATTTAACTCAAGGCTGAAACTGTTTCCAGGTAAGTTGAAATCCAAATGGTAGGGGCCTTTCAAAGTTATAAATGTCTCTCCGTTTGGGGCTGTTGAATTGGCATCGGAGGATGGACTCCGAACTTTCAAAGTGAACGGACAGAGACTGAAACACTATCTGGGTACAAGTGGTGAAAAGCATGTCATAGAGCAGCTGGCCTTGCAAGACGATAAAGTACCACCTACCGAGTGATTGCAGATGCATCTTAGCATCATCGTGTCGCGACGTTAAATCAAGCGCTTCATGGGAGGCAACCCATGTGTGGTATTCATTATTTTTAGTTGTTTAAATTGTTTTTTTTTTCTTTTCTTTTTCTCTCTTTCCTTACTTAGTATTCACGTATGTTCTTAGTTTGGGTTGAAGGATTATTTTCAGATACAGGAGTTGTGAAGTGAACACAAAATGAGCAAAGTGATTATAATTGCATAAAATGTCACAGAGAAGAATGCTAAACAAATGCTATCACATTCCATATATGCGAAACGCATTTGCGTCGCAAAGTGAAGCAGAGAGTTGAGCAAAAACGGAAGCAACAAAATGCGAGGAAAATCACAAATTCTGCGATCGCATTTGCATTCTGCGAGTCGCATTTCTACCGCATACAGCCACAGAGAAATTGGCCCACATCTCAGTTGAAAATGCGACAAGGGGTTAGTCATTCTGCGGTTCGCATTTCAATTATGCGAACCGCATTTCCTTCGCAGACAGGTCCAGAGAATTTGGCTCATGATGTGACGATTATTCTGCGGTTCGCATTTCATTATGTGGTCCATATTTTTTGTTGCTAACCCATCAGGTACGTGTTTCCTTCAATGACTCAAATTTGCTATTTTTCCCCTTAGCCCAACCGTATAAAAAAGGAAAAATAAAAATAAAAGAAAACCTAATTTCATCACTAGCAAACAAAAGTTCCGCCGAAGTTCAGAGCAAAAGATTCCGGCTTTCTCTCATCGGAATATACCAAATCCGGCAAAGAAGCCCACACACTTTTCATCTCCTCATCTACTTCAAGGTATGCAGACTTCCTCTGAGATGTTAAGTTATAATTTTTAAACCCTAGTTTTGTTGGTTTCATGTTAAAGGTCAAATCTTTTTGTGAAGATGGCAAAGTTGTAGATTTAATTTCTCAATGGGTTCAGTTTAACAGAGTTGCACATGCTTATTATGGGGGATGTCATGAATTTTGCGATCCACATATGCAAGATGTGGATCGCATATCAGTCGCAGATCACAAACCCTAGCTGCTGAACAAGATGAGTTCCGCGATGGATCTGCGATCGCAGAGTGGGTCTGCGAACCGCATACCCATCGCATACACCCCCAGCACTTTAGGCAAAACAGGCGGAGGTTATTTGGCGAGTCTGCGATCGCATTCTTAATCTGCGAATCGCAGACTCATCGCATACCCACACAGAACTTTTCTTTCAAAAAGGAATGCGATGATTCTGCGATCGCAGATCCTATTCTGCGATCGCAGAGCACACCACAATTTTTTTTTATATCATTGCTTACCTTCCTTGTTTGGTTGTTTACCGCACATTGATACTGCCGCTCACATATACTATATATGCAGATATGGCCAAGAAGAACGCAAGAGGAAAAAGGCCTTTGACCACTCAACTAGCTGAACAAGCCAAGAGGGCTAAGAGAGATACAATCAGACAGAGTACCTCCCAGTCTGAAGAGGAGGACTGTCTCCCGGAAGTAGACTTAGAAGCAGAAGCGCGAAGGAAAAAGGGTGATGACCTTCAGCTTCGGTTTGAAGTTGAAGGTTCTAGAACTCTATTCCGGGAGGCACTTTCAAAGAGGAAAATTTTGCCAGAAAAGAAGCTGAGCGTGAACGGACTCCCAGAATACTATCCACATATCCTGGAGATCATAAAAAGCAGAAACTGGGAGTACTTCACCACTGACCAAAAGGAATACAATGAAACAATGGTCCGGGAGTTTTATGCGTCGTATGGGGCGTCAAGAACTCCCTACCACAGGCGCAACAGATTATTCACCGGCATTGTCCAGGTGAGGGGGAAGGCTGTCTTCTACGACAGCAACCACATCAACGAGCTATTCTTTCCTAATTGGGTAGCGGACACAGCGGAATATGATGCACGGTTCTCCAACAGGGAGCACGAGAGGGGGTGGATAGCATCCACAATTGCTAAAGGGGTCCCAGCCTGGATAAACCCTGGAAGAAAAATTTATAAGGAAGATCTCACAAGGGAAGCCAAATATTGGCTCAGTTTCATCACTTCCCACATCGTACCCTCAAGGAATGAAACGGAAATTAGCATTGAGAAGGCCCTTCTCATTGCTTGCATTATGAAGGGGATCGCAATAGATGTGGGAAGCCTAATATTCCAGGAGATCGGGATCAGGGCAATTCAACAGGCTACATCACTTCCTTTCCCGAGTCTGATAACCACATTGTGCCAAGAGGTGGATGTCCCATTCCTGCCTCACCAAGACAGACTGTGAAAATCTACGAGGGATATTGATATCACTCGTATTAGTGATACATCGGCCCCTACCACAATAGAAGAAATTGATGCTCAGAACCTCTTAGATCCCCAAGACCCTGCCTCTTCATCTGCTGCAGCAGCCCCAGCATCTTCAGCTCCTACAGGCCCACCAGCAGCCCAAATGCCGGCACTTGTAAGAATGGGTCTAGTTGTGCAACACACCAACTCCAAATTAGACCAACTCTTGAAAGAATTGCCTAACCTGATTAAACAAGCTGTGACTCCACTATTGCAACAACAACATGAATTCGGAGAGAGATTGTCAAAGCTTGAATCAAGGGTTGACGGTATACCCCAGTTACAGGAGGATGTCAAGAAACTAAAGTCAGACCTTCAGAAAATGCAAAATCCAGAGTTCGACATTTCTTCACTCCTTCCCAACGCGGGTAAACCGAGTGCTGGCCAGGCTGATTTGGGCCTTGATTTTTTGACATTGCTGAAGGATATACCTCTGCCAACTGCAAAAGTGTCGCACACTTCTGCTGCTCCAGTTCGCATTGCCTCCACTGATGAAGAGACATCAGACGCAACGTCATCAGATTATGACTTGGAAGATTCCGAGGAGGCCAGTGAAGAACTTGAGAAGCGTGCAATTCCGGATGCAAAGGATAAAGGTAAAGGAATTGAACTCCCAACAGCAGAAGATGAACAGGAGCAGGCAGATATTGAAGCTGCCCTTGAGCGCTCGTTGATTGACAAGGCCGCAAGGAGACTTCCTTCAGCAGGTGATGGCAGTAGCAGCTCAGCAGCTCCTCCACCAAGTTCAGACCGCACTCCTTCTTCTCCACCAGCACCGGCAGCACAATAGGCTACTCTCTTCGCGCAACTGCGCAACCAGGGAGCCCCCTTGTCCTTTACTTTGTATTTTTATTTGCATTGGGGACAATGCATGTTTCAAGTTGGGGGTGGTAGCCTTGTTTTAGCCTTGTTTTTCCTTTGGTCTGTATATATTAATTGAATTGATATATTGATAGTGATGATTTTTGGGATGTATACATATGTTGTTGTAAATGTTAAAATAAATAGTTAGTAATTAATTAGTTAGCAATAAAGTAGCAATAAAAATCCCCTTGTTTTTTCTTTTGTCGGGTTCTTTTTCAACGGCGTAATAGTAGAACCAGGCTGTTAAATATAAAGTACATTGACCAGGATGGTATGTAGATGAACAA
>MCJB01049543.1:3799-43959 GCA_002018475.1 Nicotiana obtusifolia | reverse complement strand
GTGTCACAGTACGAGTCAAGATTTTCTGAGTTGGCTCGACATGCTACTTGGATGGTTCCGACTGATCGTGAAAGGATCAGGAGGTTTGTAGATGGCCTTAACTACCCTCTCCGTGTACTTATGACCAGGGAGAGAGTATTGAGTGCTACTTTTGAGGAAGTAGTTGACATAGCTCGCGAAATTGAGGCGGTTCGCCGTCAGGAGCGAGAGGAAAGGGAGGTTAAGAGACCTCGGGGATCAGGAAATTACAGTGGTGCTCCTTCGAGAGGCCAATTTCAGCAAGGTAGAGGCCGTTCGTTCAGGCCTACTCAGTCAGTAAGCCCAGGATATCACGGGGCTTCTGCAGGTCGTGGTTATCATGGGTCGCGGCAGGGCCAGTCTACACTTGGCGCCTTGCCCGTACATTCTCAGTCAGCCCAGGGTCCGCCTAGACAGAGTACATCTGCTAGGGTACCAGTGAGCTGTTATGATTGTGGCGAGATGGGCCACGTACGGAGGTTTTGTCCCCATCGTGGAGCCTCAGACTTACCATAAGGAGAAGGTCCTAGTTCAGACCGCACAAGTGGGACCCGCTCAGGTCCCAAAGGGATTCAATGCCACTCCCGTAGTCCAGGACGCTCTAGTCTGCTTAGTTGGACTCATGGAGAGTGGCTTAGACCGGAGTATTTCCTATGGCACCAACCATCTCTCAGGTTGGGAGAGGATTACAAACTCCCACCACTCACACTCTGGAGGAGATGGTTCCCATATACCAGACTCTGGAAGCTTCAGCAGTTGGGGTAGTTCAACCCATAGTTGGTACACATCCCAGGGAGAGGCCCACGAAGTCTTCTAAGGGATTGATGAGGTTGGATAAGTTCACCAAGCCCTTTCCTATTAATTGTAGAGGTGCACCCTCTGAAGTCAAACAGGATTATTTGGACCGTTTCTACAAGATGTTGCACAACATGGGTTATTTTGAGACCGATGGGGTCAACTTTGCAGTGTTCCAGCTGACCGTTTTTTCCAAGAGGTGGTGGCAGGATTTTGAGCGGAGCAGACCAGCTGGTTCACCTTCACTTACTCGGGATCAATTTTTGCAGCTATTTTTGGAGAAGTTTATTCCTTTCACTCTAAGGGATGAGTATCATAGGCAGTTGGAACCCTTTCACCAGGGTGGCTTGACCATCACCTAGTAAAAGACCATATTTGTGTACCTAGCCCATCATGCAGCTATGTTGATTCCAACAGATAGAGATGGCTAGAAGGTTTATTGATGGTCTTGCCTTCGGCATCAGGCTTCAGATGGCAAAAGAGATGGAGGATGATAGTACTTTCTTGAGGGCCGTAGATATTGGTAGACGGTTCGAGGTGGTTCATGGTCAGGATGGAGAGGCGACATATGAGAAGAGACCTCGTCATTTCATTGGCTTTAGTGGTGCCTCATCTAGAGGTAGAGGTTGTTTTGGTAGAGGCCACCCTCCTAGGCCAATTCAGTCAGCTTTTCAGGTAGCCCACGGTGCTTCCGGCGGTCATGGTTCATATGGGTCTCGTGCTGAGCAGCCAGCATTCAATGCACCTTTAGATTCTATCAGTGCACCACCATTTCAGAGTTACTAATATGGCTATCCAAGTGGTCAGGGTCAGTCTCAGCTTTAGCAGCCTCAACAGCCGAGGGAGTGCTTTGAGTGTGGGGGCATAGGTCACATCATGAGGTATTGCCTTAGATTGATGAGCGACGTACCTCAACATGGTTCTCGTGCCATTATAGCGACACTAGTTGCCCAACCACCCACAAAGCCATCTAGAGACAGGGGTTTGATGTCATCATCACAGGTATGTTTGATGTCATCATCACAGGTATGTCAGCTAGACTTGAGGCAAAGTCATTTGATGTCATCATCACAGGTATGTTTCCTGCCATAGAGATGTTTCAGTTTTATTTGACCCGGGCTCTACTTATTCCTACGTGTCATCCTATTTTGCTTCATATCTGATTATACCTCGTGATTCTTTGACTACTCTTGCATATGTGTACACGCCTGTGAGAGATTCTATCGTTGTAGATTGTGTTTATCGCTTGTGTGTGGTTTCTGTCAAGAGCCTTGAGACTAGTGTAGATTTCTTGAAATAAATCTGTCATCCTGTTATCACGCTATATTGGACTGTCACGTCCAGACGGTGATCTTATGCATGCCGGGGTTGCCCCGATTAGAGTGGAGGGGACCCCTGGCCACTCTACCTGCAAATTTATTTATTACGTAAAGGCTCGACGTTTGGTTGAGAAGGGATGTCTAGAATATTTTAGCCTATATCTGTGATCCTAGCATAGAGATTCCTTCCATGGATTCAGTACCAGTTATGGGTGATTTTCTTGAGATCTTTCCTGTAGATCTTGCAAGGATGCACTCGACAATGATATTGACTTTTGTATTGACTTGGCTCCGAGCAGTCAGTCCATTTCTATTCCACCATACCGTATGGCCCCACATGAGTTGACGGAATTGAAGAAGCAGTTGCAGGATTTGCTTTATAATGGATTTATTAGGCCTAGAGTCTCATACAGGGGTGCGCCGGTGCTGTTTGTACAGAAGAAGGATGGTTCGATGAGGATGTGTATAGATTATCGACAGTTGAACAAACTCACTATCAAGTACAAATATCCATTGCCAAGGATTAGTGATTTATTAGATGTTCCTGACATAGCTTTCCTGACTTGGTATGTGTATTATGAGTTCATAGTGATGTCATTTGGCTTGAAAAAAGCACCAGCAGCATTTATTGAATTGATAAATTGGGTATTTAAGCCCTATTTTGATTCTTTTGTGACCGTCTTCATTGATGATATTTTGATCTACTCTAGCAGTCAAGAGGAGCATGAGCAGCATCTTCGGATTGTACTTCAGACCCTGATAAATAGTCAGTTGTATGCCATGTTTTCAATGTGTGAGTTTTGGTTAGACTAGGTTGCCTTTTTGGGGAATGTTGTATCTACCGAGGGCATTAAAGTGGGTCCTAAGAAGATTGAGACAATCCAAAACTTGCCTAGACTTACTTCAGCTATAGAGAGTCGAGTATTCAGAAGCTCAAGACTACTTTGACTACAGCTCCGCTATTGGTGTTGCCCACGGGTTTGGAGTCTTACACTATATATTTTGATGCATCGTATATTGGGCTTGGTGCAGTATTAATAAAGGATGGCAGGATGATTGCGTACGTGTCTTGGTATTTGAAGGTTCATGAGAAGAATTACCCTCTTCATGACTTAGAGTTTGCAGCGATTGTTCATACGTTGAAGATTTGGAGGCATTACCTCTACGGCACGTCATGTGAAATATTCACAGATCATCGGAGTCTACAGTACTTGTTTAAGAAAAAGGATTTGAACTTGAGGCAGCGAAGGTGGTTAGAGCTGTAAAAAGACAAAGACATCACCATTTTGTATCATCCCGAGAAGGCCAATAGGGTGGACGATGCCTTGAGTAGAAAGGCTGTGAGTATGGGTAGCCTTGCATATATTGCAGTTGGTGAGAGACCGCTAGCATAAGATGTTCAGGCGTTGGCCAATCAGATCGCAAGGTTAGAAGTTTCGGAGCCTAGTCGTGTTCTTGCTTGCACGATTTCTCGGTCTTCTTTGTATGAGAGCTTTAGTATTACAACCACCATTTGCTTGTCTTAAGGACACGGTGTAGCACGGTGATGCCAAGAAGGTTTCCATTTGAGATGACAGGGTGTTACAGATGTAGGGTGGGATTCATGTACCCAATGTGGATGGGCATCATGAGTTGATTCTTGAGGAGGCCCCCAATTCGCAATATTCCATTCATCCGGGTGCTGCCAAATATAGTTGAGTATATGGCTCGGTGTTTGAATTGCCAGCAGGTGAAGTATGAGCATCAGAGACCTGGCAGTTTGCTTCAGAGACTTGAGATTCCCATGTGGAAGTGGGAGTATATTACCATGGATTTCATTGTGGGGCTACCACAAACTTTGAATAAATTTGATGCAGTTTGGGTCATTGTAGATAGGTTTACCAAGTTGGCGCATTTCATTCCGGTAGCAGCTAACTATTCTTCAGAGTGGCTAGCTAAGATCTATATCCGCAAGATTATCTGTCTGCACGGTGTGCCGGTGTCTATAATTTTCATGCAATTCACCTCACATTTCTGGAGAGGTGTATACTGTGGGTTAGTCACACGAGTTGAGTTGAGTACATCATTTCACCCCTAGACGGACAGGAAGTTCGAAGCACACCATTCGTATATTGGAGGATATGTTTCGCGCTTGTGTTATGGATTTTAGGGGTACTTGGGATCACTTCTTGCCGCATGTAGTGTTTGCCTACACCAATAGCTACCAATCAAGTATTCAGATGGCTACTTATGAGGCCTTATATGGGAGGTAGTGTCGTTATCCAGTTTGTTGGTTTGAGCCGAAAGAGGCTCGATTGTTGGATACTGATTTGGTTCGGAATGTCTTGGAAAATGCCCATATGTATCAACATCGGCTCCGTACAGCACAGTCTAGGGAGAAGAGTTATGTCGATTGGAGAGTTCGTGATGTTGCATTAATGGTGAGAGAGAGGGTTTTGCTCCGGGTTTCACCCATGAAAGGTGTGATGAGGCTCGAGAAGAAGGGCAAGTTGAGCCCTAGGTATATCGAATCCTTTGCGATCCTTGAGAAAGTTGGTAAGGTGGCCCACAAGCTTGCATTGCCACCTGGCTTATCAGCATTTCACCCGGTGTTCCATGTTTCTATGCTCCGGAAGTATCACGGTGATCCATCACATGTATTAGATTTTAACTTACTCCAATTGAAAAAGGATTTGTATGAGGAGGAACCGGTGGCTATTCTAGCACAACAGGCTCGGAAGTGGAGGTCTAAAAGTTATCCTTTCGTTAGGATGAAATGGAGAGGTGAGTCGATCGAGGCAGCTATTTGGAAGTCCGAGTGTTTTGCGGAGTAGATACCCCTACCTCTTCACCAGTCTAGGTACTTTTTTATGTCCGTTCGAGGACGAATGTTTTCATTTAGAGATGGAGAATGCGATGACCCCATAGGTCATTTTGAGTATTAGTCCTTATTTTCGTTAGCCGAGACCTCCATTAGCTCCGTTTAATGATTTTTGGTTTGCGTGTGTGGTCCGTGTCGCTTTTTGAAAAGCTTTTATGTGAACATTTGAAGAAAACACGATTTTTGGCTTTAAGAAAAACTTGAGTTGACCACGGTCAATATTTTGTGAAAACGACCTCGGATCGGTGTTTTGACAATTTCGGTGGGTCCGTGTCATGATTTTGGACTTGGCCATATGAGTAGAATTGAAATTGGAGGTCTCTAGGTTTATTTGAGTCATTTTGCAGAAAACCAGTGTTTTAAAAGTTTGGAAATTTCCTAAGTTTGACCTTAAGTTGACTTCATAGCTAACGGGTTTTGATTTTGATGGTGAAACTTAGAATAGGTCTGTATTACTATTTGAAACTTGTCTGCAAACTTTGGTGCAATTCGTAATTGAGTTGACATGATTCGGATGCTTAGATTTGATTCTAGTTGTTCTTGAGTTTACTATAAAATTTCATTCGTTTTAAGGGTTGATTTGTCGATTTTGATGTTATTTTGGTAATTTTATTGCGCGAGCAAGTTCGTATGATGTTATTTACACTTGTCTTAATGTTTGGTTTGGAGCCCGAGGGGCTCGGGTGAGTTTCGGACGTGTTTTTAATGAGTTTGGATAGTGCAAAGGTTGCTGGTGCAATGCCAGTTCAGGTGTTTTTTTGCAGATCTGGCATTTGCGAGGTCTGGCTCGTAACTGCGAGCCCCGCTTTTACGAAGAATCGTTCGCATTTGCGAGCATGGGCTGGGCTAGGTGAATCTTGCAGTTGCGAGGATTTTGTTCGCTTTCGCGAACTTCGGCCGTTCACTTTTTTGAAGGAAGTCATCGCATTTGCGACAAGTCACTTGAGTATGCTTTGCATTTGTGAAGTTTCTGGCCGCATTTGCGATAGGGGAGTTTTTGCATTTGCAATCTAAATGTCGCATTTGCGACTTCGGGGACTCTGTGACAAGAGGGGGCAGTCAGAACTTAGCTCATTTTACACCATTTCTCAACCCTAAGCACTGTAGAGGCGATTTTTCAAGAGGCTTTTTTTTTCTCAAATTCATTAGTAAGTGACTCTATTACATTTCCTTTCAATTATACATTACTTTTCATGAGATTTCAACATCAAATTTGGGATTTCCATGGTAGATATTAGGGATTTCGGTAAAATTGGAAGTTTTAGCAAAATTGAGATTTTGACCTCAAATTGAGGTCGGAGTTCGAAACAAATCACATAATCACGCTCGGGGGTGAATGGGCAATCGGGTTTTGGTCCGAAACTCATATTTTGACCAAGCGAGCTCGGGGTTGACTTTTTAAAAAATGATCAAAATTTAACCTCTTTCATTAATGGGCAGTTTGTAAAGCTTATTTTTGAATCAGTGATTGATAATTTGCTAGAGTTGGTTGGTTTAGAGGCTTGTTCGAAAGGCAAGTCCGTGGTTGGTTAATTTCTTTGATTCCCGGAGTGAGGTAAGTGTTGGTCTAACTTGACTTGAAAGAATTAGGTACCCTTGAACTATGTGGTATATGAATTAAGTGTGAAAATAACGTATATGCTAGGTGACTAGTGTATATACGCCATCATGATATTTCTTTCAATGTTTTCATTCATTTCATGATATCTCTTGCTTCATGCCTTAATTGCAACATGCTTTCTTTGGCTTATATGCCATAATTGTTACTTGTCATTTAATTATTATTGTAGTAAGTTTTCCGTCCCTTCCATGACTCCATGCTTATTTTCTACTTGCCTCTACCTATTTTACTTGCATACCTAAATTGTCACATCCTTTACTTGCCTTATTGTTTTGTAATATTGATGAGTGGTGATTTTGCCATTTACTCTAGACTCTTTTCTTTAGTTTTCGTGTTCTTTAATTATAAAATGAGGTGATTTATGGTGTGCATTTCTATATTTTCAGGTAAACAAAAGTCTCAAAGAGAATTGAAATAAATGGAGTGGAATCGTATAAAAAGAGTGAAAGAAGTGCAAAACTTTCCAGTGAAATCGAATCTGCGAAGAAAAGTCTGCATCTGCGAGAAATGGTCCGCAGATGCTGAATAAGCCATGCAAGGCAGAACTTGCACCTGCAAGTGGAGAACCGCTTCTGCGGTCTTCTGCGTGTATATGTCCGCATCGGCGACTGTATTTCTGCGCGTGAAGTCCGCTTCTGTGGATTTTATATTTTTCATCAAAATGTCGCTTCTGCGAGTAGCACACGCATCTGCGAAACCGCACTTGTGAGGATGCTTCCATAGGCGCGGTCAACGGATTTAAGACCTGGGCACTTCTGCCATTTCACATGTTCTACATTCCAAACATACAAATACACAACTTAGCTTATTGGAAACACATCTTTTGCCTTATTTTTAGTCTCTTGACTAGAGAACAAGAGTTTTGGAGCTAGGAATATTGCACACACACTTGGGACTTGAAACTTTGAAGCTTTTGGTTGAGAATTTCTTACCCATTTATGTTCATTTCTTCATTTCATTGCTTTGTATTGAACATATAAGTGTGTAGTTTTTTTTCCAACAGTTGAATCTTGTTTACAGGAATATTCATATTTAAAGTACGGATTTAAATGTCTTGTTGTGCTTATGTATTGAACAATTTTTATCTATTATGAAGTGAGTTATTATTTTCTTAATTATTCTTGTTCTTTAATGTTTCCAAATGGATTATTTTGGGAAAGATAATTTGGGGTTGGAAAAGAATAATTAATAAAAACTTGAGACGTTATAGATTCTACATAGGGATAGGATTGAACTACTTGTAGTCATATTCGGGTTTGCTTAATCTCTTAATTGTTTTAGGGATAATTCAATTGGAAATCTTGTTAGTCTTCGAAAGAAGCTAATATGGAATTATTACCCGAGGATAATTAATATAAACTCGCTCATATTTGTAAAATCGTGAAATACAATGAATTGTTACTTGAGCGCAATTCCCCATGAATCCATGCTTGTAGCCATTGATCATTTTACTTGCTTTTTATGTTAGTTTATATTTCCGTATTTAGCTATAATATTTTCACAATCACCTTTTAAGTGTTTGGCTTAGCATAATAAGTGATAATTCTCTTACACGCCTAATCGCCTATATATTGTTCTCTGTGGGATTCGATCCTGACTCATAGTAGGCTAAAATATATTGCATGTGATCGTGTCCATTTACTTTTTAGTAGTTGATTTGGACGTCATCAACTATTTGTTGCATTCTATAAATGTGGCTTCCCATGATAATTTGTTTAGTTGATAGACACCGATGATTTGGTAAAGTTGAAACTTTGAGTTGTTAGAGATTCTTTAGTTTATTATGTGGTTCTTAATTGCCTTGTACATTCACCCTATTGATGTAGAAATTCTTGTAAATTTGGTGGTTGAATTATTTATGTTGGTTGAAATTGGTGGGGAGCGGGTTGCACGGTGCAATGGAAATTGAAAGGTAATGAATTGAAATGGTGGAATAAGGACGGATTATGATATTTACAGATGATGATATGGTGGGATCGGTTGCGTGCCACAACAAATTGTATATGTGATACTTGTTTATGATTTGTTGTATTTGCCTCGATATTGTGATATGAGATTATGAGACTTGTTATGATAGACTCTCTGTTTGTTGGATTTGGAGTTCAATTTCATGAGATAACCGCTTTACTTCCATTTCCTGTTTTCTTGTTATTATTAATATTATTGTGTATAGGTTAGTGTAAGTGGCCCGCCTTAGCCTCATCACTACTTCGCCGAGGTTAGGCTCGACACTTACAGAGTACACGGAGCCGGTTATACGCATACTATACTCTGCGCTTCTTGTGGAGATATGAAGTGGGTCCTGGAAGGGCTAATTGAGAGTGCTCGGATCTAGCTACCTGTAGATACTTGAGGTATAGCTGCACGACGTCTGCAACCCTGATGTCCCCTTCTATGTTATCATTGTTGTTTATTTTCATTCAAACAGTTGTGTTGTATTCAGACTATTATATGCAGTACTCTCGACTCTCATGTATTGGTGACTCTAATTTCTAGGATTGTATTTGAATTACGTTGTTCATTATTTTATCACCTTATTTGAGACTGTTCGGTTTTATTGTTATCATTTGATTTGAATTGCTAAAGCTGGTAATAAATATAGCTAACGTTTGCTTGCCTAGCAAGTAAAATGTTAGGCGACATCACGATCTCCAGGGTGGAAATTCCAGATCGCCACACCTAGTGATACAAAATCTTTACCACTAAATATAAAAATACAAAAGAATTTCACGCTTCAATTCAGCTCCATTGAAAGTTTTCCTTTATTTTTAATAAAAAAAATTATTTACAAATTTTGTAAAGAAAAATTAATTCATAAACATACTATTAGCGACAAGTGGGGTCCTCTAATTTTGGGGCCTAACTTACCTTACCCAAGAACCGTCACTGTCACACTTTCACATATACAAATCAACATAGACCCTGTGGTTCCCGAAGATACTTTACTTCTCTAGAAACTTCGTCACACTCCTAAATTAGAGGTCCATCAAGCGAACCGTATGTACCATATTATCCGATCCATAACTCATGAGCGTAGTAGTTCATAAAACATCCATGGATGATCGTAAACTTTAGTTCATCGGCCCAATAGTATATGAGATCAATGCATAATGCAAATACAACAAGTGATCACATTGCTAAAATACACCAAAATACATCAACAACTCCCACATTGAATCATAGAGCTTATACAGACATTATACGATTAAAACATATGCTTTGGACATAGCCATATTATACAAGTAAATAAAAAACTAATATGTGTATATCGTGCAACGATACAATTGATTGTTTTTAAATTTTAATGTCATATTCTGTAATTTAAAACTTTTAATAGATTTATTTAGTATTTTATGATTTTTCGATATGGGTGACTCGAGTTGCTAGAGGTTTCTCAAAGGTTATGAAGCACTATCTTGCCATCTGGAAAGATCCAAGGCTGTGGCAACCTAAACCTTCGACTTTACTAATAAAGCTTTGGTTCAAATTTTTAAGCTTCAAAAAATTTTATATGATGTGTCAGGACTTGTGAAAATATTCGGATTAGTATTCGAGGGGCTCGGGGACACTTTGGTATTATTGCATGAACTTTGCAACTTTAAGGATTCTTAAATTGATTTGAGTTTTCGATTTAATTTATAGCATTTTGCTTCGTGGTCGAGATTTTACATAAGCTCATATAGCGTATATGGAATAGTCTGAATTGTTGGAGAGGTACATGGGGTTCAAGATGTTGGGGGAGGGGGTGGGGGAGGGGTGGAATGAGAAGTTTAGCAGCCTAGACCAGACAGTATAGGCTGTAGCCGCCTACCATCGCACCCAAGTAAGGTGTGATGCCAGCGTAAGGACCATCACGCCTAGTCCAGGTGTGTTGCATGGTGAGGCGCGCCCGTACCTGTCTACTGTGCAATTTTTTTTCTTTGTATAATAGTCTCATTTTATGTTTTTGGTTCATTCCTACACATTTTTTTCTTTGTATAATAGTCCCATTTTATGATTCTGCATCTATATCATTGAGGTGAGTGATTCTAACTTGAATCTATAAATATATCATGAATCTATCATCTATTATACCATACCTTAGAATAATGATTAAAAGTGAAATCAAGAGATACTTTTGGAGAAACGTAGAATCGCTAAATGATAATTTGAGAGCCTAAATGACCTTCGATTGAAAATCTAAGCATAGATTTGGACTCGTAAGGTTATGGGTCAACGTGATTTGACCTTTATCTTGGGTTTAACAATGTCGGCCCATAGTTGATCTTGTTGATTTTGATCAAGATCAAATCTTTTCTTATGGAATTGAGTCTTAGGACTATATTTGACCTCGTTAAGAATTTTTTTACTAGACTATGGATATCTAGAGCTTCGGAGCAAGGTAAATTAGTTTTGAAGGTTAAAGCTTGTTTGAATAGAGGTAAATATCTTTTTTTGACTTTGAAGGGAGAATTATTTCTACAAATGATTTTGTTAATGCATGATACGTGTTTGAGGATAACACATATGCGGCTTGACAAACGTATACGAATGTAAAGGTTAGTTCATGCTTGGGGTAACTTGTTGGGTCTTCTTATGCCTTGTTTGTTACATACCTTACTTGTTGCTTGTTTTACTTGTATGGCTTCTTGTGTTTCTTATTTACACTAGTCTAATATTATAAGCATCCTCCAGACACTAGTTTAACATTATAGATTTCATGTGCCTATTTTACATGATAGAACTATTTAGTCATATATTATTTTATATACACAATAATATATATATTGTTTGCATTGCTTATCTTGAGATTGTTGGGAGACATTAAGTTGTTAGAGCATGTGGATTTACGTTCCTGTTGAGGCATCGATTAAGGCCATGTTGTACATGTTCTTGAAGGGCATATGAATTTATGTTCATGTTACACATAGATTTGAATCACACGATTATCCATGCTACATTGGATTGTTCTGTGCATGTTTGTGATTTATGATAGTAGTTGACGATTTGAGCATAAAGGTGGAAGCTTTGTCTGTTTAACTGATCTGTCATGCTACTTGATGCATTATTAAATGCCTACTTGTGCATATCATCTATATAAGCTAATTTAATACATTGTTGGTATGCATTAGACTTGTTTATTTGAGATAGGATCTTTTATGTCACTTGCTCTGTTGTGCATATCTTATTACGTTGTCTATGTGCATCTTCATTATTACTGTTCTGTATAAAATTGTACAAGTTTATAAAGTGAATACCTCTTTGACTGAACAATCGCAAGTACTTCGTTGAGGTCGATTAAGGTGCTTACTAAGTACATGTGTCAGTCGTACTGATATTATACTTTTTATATTTTTGTGCAGATTCTGAGCCTGATATAATCGAGCGACATTCAGGATGGTGCTTAGGAGCTGTCCGTGATTATTAGCATGAGTTACTTGGATTGGATCACAATGCCTTAGAGTCTTCCTATCTTATTATTACTGTTTCTTATTCCAGGCAATGATGTACTTATTCAGACTCATGTACCATTCTATTGTAGTAGTCCCTGACTTGTACTACCAAACTTTGGGTTATTTTAATATTCTGTATTATATTATCTATTGTTATATTTTATTTATTTTATGACTATCAGACACTATGTTGGATTGCTTTAGAAATAGAAGTTAGCGACGAATAGATTCTGCATCTAAAGAAACAAAATTCATCGCTAATCCTGTTTAGTGACGAATCAACAACAAATTATTAACAAATTATGTTAGCTATAAGTGATTAGCGATAGATCAACAGCAATGTTCGTAGCTAATTATAATTTTGTTGTAGTGCTAGTTTTTTAACTAGTTTTGGGATGTTGGCATAGTTGAGATGCATTCTGAAGATGTAACGACTCGATCGGTCATTTTGTGTATTTGAGCCCCGTTTTCCCCTTTTGGTGCTTCACACATGTATAATTCAAGTTTTATGACTTACGGGGTCGATCGGTTTCGTTTCAGAAGAGTTCGGACTGATTTGGACCATTTGGCTCTTGGCTTAGAAGCCTAAGTTCATTATATTTACCAATGTTTGACTTTTGTAAAAACAAGCCCGGAGCGGTATTTTGGTAGCTCCAATAGCTTCATATTGCGAATTTGGACTTGGACGTATGCCCGAAATTGAATTTGGAAGTTTGTAGGTTTATTTGTGTTGTTTAGTAGAAAATAGGCAATTTGTGGTTTAGAAGTTTGACCGTAGGTTGAATTTTGTCTATCAGGTCTGGAAATTGGATTTGGGACTTGTAATAGGTATGATATGCTATTAAGGACTTGTCTGCAAAATTTGGTACCATTCGGAGTTGATCTGATAGGATTCTGCTCGATCTGTAGTTTGAGAATTAGCGTCCCGTTCGGTGGCTTGAGTAGCTTCCTACTGTGTACTATGACTTCCATGTGTAGTCGAATTTGATTTTTAGATGATTCGGGATTGATTTTGAAAAAAGGATTCTAGAATGGTATTTTGATGATTCCAATAGTTTTATATGGTAGATGTCTGGATTTGGATTTGGAGGTCCGTAAGTTGATTTGATGCATTTTGGAAAAAGTTGGACACATGATGTTAGGAGGTTGAGAGTTTGACCGGGATTTGACTTTATTGATATCGGGTCCGGATTATGATTTAGGTAGTTGGTATAGGTCCCTTGTGTCATTTGGAACTCGCATGCAAAATTGGACGTCATTCCGGGTTGATTTGATATGATTCAGCGCGAGTTGTGGAAGTTGAAAGTTCATAAGTTCATTAAGCTCGATTTGAGGTGCGATTCATAGTTTTGATGTTCATTGATGCGATTTGAGGTCTTGATTAGGTCCGCGTTATGTTATGAAATTTGTTGGTATGTTCGGATGGGGTCTGGGGGGCCCAGGTGTGTTCCGGACGGTTTTGGATCAGTTGGATCATGTTAGGTGAAGCTGGTTTGGGCAGGGATCTAGTGTGGTCGCACTTGTGGACCACTGGGCGCAAGAGTAGTGATCGCACGTGCGAAGGAGAAGGTGCAGAAGTGAGATGATGGGGAGTTGAGGTTTTGCGCATCCGCAGTTTCATTTCCGCATATGCAACTATGCAGGTGCGAGTGGGTATGCGCAAGTGCGGTTGTGAGCTGGGTTGGAAAACTCCACAGATGCATAGTGTTTGTCGCAAAAGCGGTTATGCAGATGTGCTTTGTTGTTCGAAGATGTGATAACATAGCTGCGATGTCTTGGACACAAGTGTGGTCCTCTAGAAGTTTAGTTTTTTGTGCCTCTACGATGAATATTTTATATGTGTCTTCGCATGTGGGACTGTGACTCTGCAAAAACAGAAGTGTTGGGCATAGCATGTTATATATCAAGGGTTTGATATTTTTATCACTTTTTTAGTTAGAGAGCTCAGATTTGGAGGGAATTTTCACGTGTTGAATTGGGGTAAATGTTCTTGACCAGGATTTGATTATATTTCATGAATCCATCTTTGTTTTCATCATTAAATTAGTGATTTGAATTGGAGAAAATAAGAATTTTTGTAAAAACTTTCAAAACTGTAAAATGAGGATTTGAAGGTTGATTTGATGCCGGAATTGAATAATCTTTGTATGGTTGGACTCGTATCGGAATAGGTATTCGAATTTTGTATGTTTTGCCGGGTTCCGATGTGTGGGCTCAAGGTTGAATTTTTGGGTTGACCTTTTAGTTTCCATTAAAGATCGAAGCTTTATTTTTTAGAATTGTTTCTAGTGGTTTTTTAATTTATGATATTAACTTATTTTGGCTATATTGGAGTCGTCTAGAGGTTGTTCCGCACGAGAATGTCATTTTAGAGTACGGATTTGACTTCTTTGAGGTAAGTATCTTACTTAACTCTGTGTGGGGGGACTATCCCTTAGGATTTGAGTCATTTGTACTATTTTGTATCATGTGAATGCCGGTTACACAAGGTGACGAGTGTGTACTCGGGCATATGTGAAAATTGACCGATTTAGAATCTAAGGCTTCCTTAATATATTTATTGTAAATTGTTAGCACATGTTATAGCTTTTATTTATCATGTTTACTCCCACATTCTTTATTTAAAGCTGTTGTTACGAGTGACATCCTTTACTTGTCAATTTTACTCTTATATGCTTTATTTGAGTTGTTACCTATTTTAACATTATGTGACTTCCTTCACTGTCGAGTTATTCTTAATTGAAATTATTGTAACATGATGCCCTGTGTTGCCGGATTATTCTCATGCATTAGACGTAGTTGTTAGTCCGTGCCATCTCTTTCATTGTTAGCCTATTTTGTTCACTAGAATTCGAAGGTTGCTATTCCATAGAAATACTTTCATTATCGAGTTTATCCTTAAGAAATTAGTTGAAGTTGATTGTGCGGATTGATAACGGTAGCATTTGTATTATTATTCGAGCAGAGCGATAAGGGTGGCTATTATACAAAGTGATACAGGTGGCTATTGTGTTACTATTCAGGTGGAGCGACAAGGGTGGCTATTATGCAGAGTGATACGTGTGGCTAATGATATTTTCAAGGTGCAGTGATATGGGTGGCTATCAGAGTGATATCCACTTATGCTAGTTCAAGGGTATGAAACTTAACATTTTTGATCGTACCCATGTATTGTTATATTATCTACTTTCATGTTGATATTTAGCATGTGACCGTGCCCGGCGAAATGTGATAGTGAGGCCGTGACCACACCGAGTGGATTGTGATTGTGAGCCTATGATCATGCCGGGTGGATTAAGATATTGGCATGTGAGTTGTCCATGCAATTATGATTAGAGATGTTGGCACAAGGTGCCGTGAACCTATGATTCGTGGGTTGAGACTTTTGACTTGTGATTGTGAGATGAGGTATCTCGGGGTAATTTCGTTGCAAAGCTTGTGTTAGAACAACTTGAATAATTGGATGTCTTTTGTGTTCCTTATTTGGTTTCAATGGTGCTTTCACGGTGATCTTGTTACTTTACTGTTTATATCACCTGTTGATTCTTGTTGCCATTTATTAATTCCTTCTTTTCATTATTAGCCCTATACATCTATACTGCACATGTTATTTTGACTAGTAGGTGTGTTGACTTGTACCTCGTCACTACTCCACCGAGGTTCGTCTTGTTACTTACTGGGTACCGGCTGTGGTGTACTCATACTACATTTTTGTACATTTTTATGCAGATCCAAGTATTGGAGATTTTTGACTCAGGCAGGGTTAGCTTATTGATCACGATGATTCGAGATAGAGCTGTTTGGTCGTTGCAGGCCCTTGGAGTCCTTTTCCTTCATTGTACTGTCAGCTTGTTATTTGAAGAGTATTGTATTTTGATCTTTGACATATTTTCATGTATTCGGCTAGAGTTCGTGACTCTGTATTACCTAGGTGGGGATCTCAGACTCCCACTCCCTGTACTCCAGAGCAGCAGGCTCATGATTGTCACACTCTAGGTGTGGTGTCGGCACAACCTGTTATTCATGTTCAGCCTGAGTTCAGGCCATGGGCATTAGAGAAGGAGCAAAAGAGGCTTGAGAGGTTTAAGATATATGTCCACCTACTTTCAGTGGCACAGCTACCAAGGATGCACAGGCTTTCTTGCGAAGTGGCAATATATTCTCTACACTATGGGTATTGTGGAGGCGAGCGGAGTTGCTTCTGCTACATTTCAACTGTCGGGAGCAGCGTATCTGTGGTGGCAGGTTTATGAGGACGGTAGCCCAACCGATGTAGTACCACCTACTTGGGCTCAGTTTTAAGAGATGTTTTTGACGGAGTTTGTTCCCAAGACTCTCCGGGATGCATGGTGCATTGAGTTTGAGTAGCTACGTCAGGGCACCATGACAATGTCGGAGTACACCATCAGGTTCAGTGAGTTATCCCGCAGTGCACCTACTTTGGTTACCACAATCAGAGAGAGAGTCCACAGTATTATTGAGGGGCTCAGTTATGTTCTTAGATTTAGCATGGCTCGGGAGTTTGAGACTAATACTCTATTTCAGCAGGTTGTGGAGATTGCCAGGAGGTTAGAGTGCATTCGGGGTGAGGAGTTGGAGGATAAGAAGATTAAGAGCTCTCGAGGTTCGAGAGGATTCAGTGGGTTCTACTCTTCAGCTATGACTCATCACGTCGGAGGTTCGGGCTATCGGTCCATCCATTCCGCAAATCAGACTACTCGTGGTGCTCCAGTTAGTCTGGACCTTAGAGTACTCATATGCGGCAGTCATCTTTTAGTATGCCACCTGCACGGGGTTGCTACAGCAGTCATTCTAATTATCCGGCAAAAACTCAATATGAGCAGCCTCGCCCGCAGAGGGGTTGTTATAAGTTTGGTGATACTAGGCACATCATGAGAGATTGTCCATAACTCGGGAGAGGCAGATTTCATCACAGCACTCCAGCTATGGGTTCCATTCTAGTTGTTACTCCACCTGCACAACTAGCTAGGGATGGAGGATTGACGGGTAGAGGGCCCTAGAGGGCGACGCGCAAACCATTGATATGCTTTCCTTGGTATGGCTGAGGCCGCTACCCTAGATTGTGTCATTATAGGTACGATTTTGATTTGTCATACTTATTTATTGGTGTGAGTCCTCATATATGCATCATATACGGGTGAGTTCCGTGATTCTTGTACTTTGTTTATTTAGCTCTATTGGGAGATACTATAGTAGTAGCCCGTGTGTATCATTTTGTTCATGATTGAGAGATATATGAGTAGATTGAACTATCTTTAACTCATTACGAAGTGTTTTAATGTGATTTCTGGAGGGTTTGGTTATGATTTGTGATTTAGTTGCTCTAGCGGTATGGGAAGTCTATTATGTTTTGTGATTTTGTATCACAAAATTGAGTTAGCATAAGCTTTCGCTTGCTGTGTTGTGTATTGTACTTGTGATTCAGGGTTGGGGATAGGATCCTTCTGTTTTCGTGTGGTTTGATATGTTTGAACCGAGTTACGTGCCATGGTGAAGTTATAATAGGATGAAATCCTTGTGATTATTTCATATGTTTTGATTCTCCCTCGTGGAATTGATCCGTACTCTAGGACTGATAGGGAGTTGTGTCGGGCTTCTTTGATAGTTCTCTTACGTGTTTCTCTTTCCATATTAAGTCATTTTCACTCCATGCTTATTGGGTTTAGCTTGTGAGGCATGTGCTCAGGTGGCGTTGGGTTTGATTTGTCGATTTGGGTGAGTGGTTATGAGATCTTCATGTTTCTTGCATCGTTGTCAGCATTGTGAAGGTGAGGCAAGGATTCAACTGATATGAGGCTATTTGCCGGTGCTTTATTTGATTATGGCAACTATTGCGGTTAGAGATGTTGCTATGGGCAAACGGGTGATGTATTACATCGTGTGGTGATACCTTGTGGGTGTATGCATGAGCTGTGGTAGCGGGTTGAGGTTGATACAGTGTGTTTATGTGGGAATTAAGTCTTGGGAAATGATTGAATGGTGAATATTTTGGCTCTTGGGCTCATCGGTGTGGGTGGCAAGAAAACGCTTCAGTTGAGACGGTGGTCTGGCCTATGTGGATTGGGAAGACGAGGGATCACCCGCGAGTATATATATGGTGAGTACATTATGAGATTTAATGACTTCTGAATGGTTCACGGCACGTTCGAGGACGAACGTTTGTATAAGAGGGGGAAAATGTAACGACCCGACCGGTCGTTTTGAGAATTAGTGTCCCGTTCTGTGGGTTAAGGTCTCGAGTAGCTTTGTAATGTGTACTATGGCTTGTGTTTATGGCCAGGTTCGGTTTTAGGAGTATTTGGGATCGATTTGGAAGAAGGATTCTTATTTTAGAAGCTTAAGTGGCAAGAGTTGACCAGAGTTTCACTTTTGTATAAACGAGTCCTGAATGGTGTTATTATGATTCCAATAGTTTCGTATGGTGATTTTGGACTTAGGCATATTCCAGATATGGATTTGGGGTGTCCATAGGTTGATTTGATGCATTTTGGCAAAAGTTGGAAAGATGAAGTTTGGAAGGATTGAGAAGTTTGACCGGGAGTCGACTTTATTGATATCTAGTTCAAATTGTGATTCCGTGAGCTGGTATAGCTCTGTTGTGTCATTTGGGACTTGCATGCAAAATTAAACGTTATTCCTGATTGATTTGATATGATTCGGGGCGAGTTGTAGAAGTTGAAAGTTCATAAGTTCATTAAGTATTATTTGATGTGCGATTTGTTGTCTTGATGTTGTTTGATGTGATTTGATGCCTCGAGTAAGTCTGCGCTGTGTTATGGAACTTGTTGGCATGTTCGGATGGGGTCCTAGGGGCATCAGCTGTGTTTCGGATGGGTTTCAGATCATTTGGATCAAGTTGGGTGAAGCTGGTTTAGGCGGGGATCTGGTGTGGTCGCAGCTGTGGACCACTGAGCTCAGGTGCGGTGATCGCAGGTGCGGACAAGAAGGCACAGATGCGGGTACGCAGGTGTTAGTGGGTATACATGGGTGCGGTTGTGAACTGGGTTGGAAATCTCCGCAAATTCGGAGTCTTTGTCACCAAAGCGGCTGCATAGATGCTCTTCGTTGTTCGTAGATGCGACACAGCAGATGCAGTGTCTTGGATGCAGGTGCGGTCATCTGGGATTTTAGTTGTTTGCGCATCTGTGATGTATATTCTATAAATGCAGCTTCACATTTGCGACTGTGAGTCCGCAAAAGTGGAAGTGCTGGGAAGAACATGTTATATATCGAGGGTTTAATATTTTTATCACCTCTTAAGTTAGAGAACTCAGATTTGGGCGGTATTGGAGGGGATTTTATCTTGGTCCGGATTTGATTATATTTCATGGTTCCATCTTTGTTTTAATCATTAAATTGTTGATTTTAATTGGAGATAATAAGAATTTTTGTAAAAACTTTCAAAAATGTAAAATGAGGATTTGAAGGTCGATTTAATATTTGAATTTGACAATTTGCATGTGGTTGGGCTCGTATCGGAAAGGGTGTTCTAATTTTCTAGTTTTGTCGGGTTCAGAGGGGCGGGACCGGTATTGACATTTTAGTTTGACTTTTTAGTTTTCATTAAAGATTGAAGCTTTATTATCCGGAATTGATTCCAATGGTTTTTTATTTATGATATTAAGATAATTTGGCTAGATTAGAGACGTCCGGAGGTTGTTTCCCACGAGAAGGTCATTTTAGAGTATTGCTTTGCCTAACTTTGTGTGGGGGAAAAACTCCTTAGGATTTGAATCGTTTGTGCTATTTGTGTCATGTGAAAGTCGGTACCCGAGGTAACAAGTGCATACTCGGGCTTATATGTGGAAATAGACCGGTTTTGACTCTTAAGCTTCCTTCATGTTTTTATTTGAAATTGTTAGTACATATTATAGCTTTTATTTGTCATGTTTACTGCCATATGCTTTATTTGAAGATGTTATTACATGCCACATCCCTTACTTCTCAATTTTACTCTTAAATGGTTTATTTGAGTTGTTACCTCTTTTATCATTATGTGACTTCGTTCATTGTCGAGTCATTCTTAATTCAAATTGTTGTTACATGAAACCTTCTGTTGTAGGGTTATTCTCATGCATTAGACGGAGTTGTTAGTTCGTGATCTCTTTCATTGTTAGCCTATTTTATACACTAGAATCCGAAGTTTACCATTTCATAGAAATACCTTCATATCGAGTATATCCTTAAGCAATTAATTGGAGCTGAAGTTATTGAAAGACATTAATCTATTTTAATTGAAGTTGTGATTAAAGGGCGTGTTGTTCATTGTTGAGTTACTTTCCTGTTCATTTTGTTGTTATTGAATTTCTATACACATTGTGTTTGAGCCGTGGGCTATTTGTTGTGGAAATATTATTGTTATTGGTTCATTTGGAAAGGTTCTGGACTATGGGCACTTGTGGTGCGAGTTGATATGTCATGTTGTTGTGATGCTAGCACATGTGAATTATTGTGTAGATTGGTTGTTGTTATGCAGAGCATGTGGGTGGCATCTCATTATTGTTGTTATGTCGGGGCATAAGGGTAACATCTCACTATTGTTGATTGTAGGGAGTGATACGGGTGGCTATTATGTTATTGTCCCGGCGGAGCGATAAGGGTGGCTATAATGCGGAGTGATACGGATGGCTATTGTGTTACTGTCCGGGTGGAGTGATAAGGGTGGCTATTTTGCAGAGTGTTACGGGTGGCTATCCGAGTGATATGGGTGGCTGATAATATTGTCAGGGAAGAGTGATATGGGTGGCTGATTATATTGTCAGAGTGGAGTGATACGGGTGGCTATCGAAGAGAAAAGGTGGCAATGTTAGGGATGATGTGTGATGACCTGGAGAAATAATGTTGACAATATTCGTGTGATGGTGTGATTCCCCTTGTTTACGTCATACACCTTACATTACTTGTTGTGTTGCTTTCATTGAGCTACTCGATGTCTTTGATATTTATTATTCACTTGGGCTGTAATAGTACACTCGCACAAGCACACACCATAACATGCCACTTATACTAGTTCAAGAGTATGAAACTTAACATTTATTGATCGTGCCCATGTAATCTTGTATTATCTATTGATATTTAGCATGTGACTATGCCCGATGAATTGTGATTGTGAGCCTTTGACCACGTTGGGCTGATTGAGATTATGAGCATGTGATCATACTGGATGGATTGAGATATTGGCACGTGAGTTGTCTGTGCGATTATGATTAGAGATGTGGACATAAGGTGCCTTGAGCCTATGATTCGGGGGTTGAGACTCGTGACTTGTGATTATGAGATGAGGTATCGCGAGGTAATTTCGTTGCGAAGCTTGTGTTAGAACAACTTGATTAATTGGTTGTCATTTGTGTTCCGTATTTGGTTTCAATGGTACTTTCGTGGTGTTCGCATTACTTTACTGTTTATATTACTTGTTGATTCTTGTAGCCACTTACTCTTTCCTGCTTTTCATTATTAGCTATATACTTCTATACTGCACATGTTATTGTGTCTAGTAGGTGTCTTGACATGTACTTCATTACTACTCCACCGAGGTTAGTCTTGATACTTACTGGGTGCCGACCTTGGTGTACTCACACTACGCTTCTGCACATTTTTAGGTAGATCCAAGTATTGGAGATATCTAACTCAGGCAGGGTTAGCTTATTGATCGCCATGATTCAAAGTGGAGCTGCTTGATCATCGCAGTCCCTTGAAGTACTTTTCTTTCATTGTACTATTAACTTGTTAAAACAATATTGTATTTCAATCTTTGAGATCTTTTCGTTTATTCGGCTAGAGTTCGTGACTGTGTATTAACTATTCTTGAGAGATTGTTATGATTATTGTCGCGTAGGCTCATTTCGCTTTTGTTTCGGTATTTTTGTTAAGCTCTATTCAAAATTATTACTCATAAAATGGCTTCATTGTTGTAAGTAACCGGCTTGCCTAGTCTTGGAGACCAAGTTCCATCACGACGCCTATGGTGGGACTATGGGTCGTGATAGATTCAGACGCTTAGTTGCAATGCTTGAAGTTCTTGAACTTTACTTTGAAATTCATGTGTTTTGGTGTCCGATTTGTAGGTCTAGATGTAATATTTGTGTTTAGATCACGCAAGCGAGTTTGTATGATGTTTTTAGACTTGTGTGGATGTTTGGTTTGGAGCCTTGAGAGCTCGGAGGAGTTTCAGACGTGTCGCGGAATGGTTTGAACCAAAAAGGGAATTGCCGGTGTGCTGGTGCTCTGTTATCGCTATTGCGAGCACCAGCCTTGCAATTGCGAAGGAGACAGGGGTGGTCAGATGTCGCAATTGTTGTTGACGACAATTTTTTATCCTCCTTTTAAAAATTAAATTATTTATACTTGATGATTTGCAATAAATGCATTGAAAGTATTTTCTTATCAATAATACATGTTTTCCAAAATGTTAGTATTAATAGTGTTAAAATTAATAATGTAGTATTCTGTAATTATAAATATATCATACTCACAATTTTGAGGATGATTAAAATAACCGTTATATACATTACATAGGATTTATAATTAATTTAATGAATTATTCTTTAATTTCTAGTTCATTAGATTACTATGTTAATAATTCGAAATTAGTGCCACAATTTAGAAGACAAAGTATTTTTTACATTTTATTGAAAATAAATAGGTTTATTTAAATTAATTTCAAAAGGGTTAAAAAACTAAAGGCTACTATTGCAATCTCCTAATTAAACATAAAATGGTTGTTAGTTACATTATTTTAGCCTAGATACAAGCCCTATTCGGGCTTGACCTACTTCAAATACCCCATTTCCTACAAACTTGGTAATCCCTGTCGCTCCTCTCTTAGCCAATCAAATCGCGCCACGTCACTCATCTCTAACACTCACACAAGAAACACACCTCATCTGGACCGATGATCCAAATGATCAACGGTCTATGATTAAACTAGATTTCCCCTTTATTTCAATATCCACCAATGATTTATCTCTACCGTTGGATTAAATGAAATCCAAAGGTCATCCTTTTTTCCTGATAATCGTTTTTATCTCCAATATATTGGAGCCATTGACCACAAAGATCCAACGGCTCCCTTTCACCTACCCAATTTAAACATACCAAACACCTAAACCCTAAT
This sequence comes from Nicotiana obtusifolia, assembly GCA_002018475.1. Lineage (NCBI taxonomy): Eukaryota > Viridiplantae > Streptophyta > Magnoliopsida > Solanales > Solanaceae > Nicotiana > Nicotiana obtusifolia. The sequence goes on along the minus strand of MCJB01049543.1, from coordinate 20,780 downwards.
CATTTTCTCCCAAGAACGGCCGCCCCCGCTTTCCCTAAACTCTCTCCTTTCTCTCATCCGTCTCAAGCCCATCAATCCCAAATCCTTGTACAAATTCGTGCAAGGTCACAAAATCAAAGCCTTACTCACTCAATATATCCTTATACCTGCAAATCCCGCTGCTATTTTCCTCTTTAATCACTAGATTTGAAATACCTAGTTTCGGAACCCTAAGCTCAAGTCGCCATTGATCCGATTCTTCCTCGGTCTTTCAAATCAACCATGCATGACCAATCTCCTTGTCCCTGGGTTGTGAAGCCTACTGTTTTTTTTCTATTTCACCGATGAAATTTCAAAAGCCCTAATTATGAAGTTATAGACAAAATCGTGAAACTTGAACTTGTCTGATTTTCTCTTATGACCTTTCAAATTGGAGCATACATAGAGCTTTGCAGAAATTTCATTATAAGAATTAATTACCCAGAGGTCAAACGTAATGACCTCTGGGTTATAGAGTTTGCTCGGTTGGTCTTTGTGTTCAACAGCTAACCTCTCTTTACTCAAGTAAAATATATCATTGTTTTCCACCTCTGTTTCTTTGATTGTCACTTGATTTGCTCGCATCATCAACCTATCGTCATCTTTCGGTATCCAATTTTGAATCCACTAGAACCCTAGACCTTTAGGTGCTATAAATATGAGCCTTAATGGCTCTCACCTAACAACACCTACTGACGAGTGCAAAACACACGCTTGGTCGCTAATCAAATATAGTATAATATAATTCGTATCCAAATAGATTGGATTTAAACAGTATTTTCATAGTTTCTAGCTTGGTTTCTAGCCAAGATGATCACAACAGAGATGTATAAGATGTCTGACTAAAATTAACTAAGAATCTAAAGCTAATGACTAATGACTATCGAAATAAGGAATAAGCAGAGAGGTTATCAATGGGAGAAGATAGGGTTTTGATACGATAGGTGCTATATAATTGTTCGGGATCTAACTCTACATAATTCAATTCTAATAGTTCAAGTGAGTCTCTTGAATTCACTCAATTATTAGTTCAAACGTTCAAGAAAAACACCTCTCTTGATTATGTATTAACCTCACAAGATGAATCAATTTAAGCACGTGAAAATATGCAAGAATGCGTAATGGATTGGTTATTAGGAAAACCTCTTTCGATTATTCTCTTAACTAGGTTAATCAATGATTCAACTAGCCTCTTTCGATTAGTTAGAAGAATCTATGATCTCAGCCAACAATATAATGCAAAGATATCACATATTATGCCTCTCTCAATTACATGAGCGGGTAAAAATAGATGTAACAATTAAATAATCAGAAACGCTTCAATACATAAACATAGAGTTATAATCCACAAACAATCATCAATAAACTAAATCCATCAAACCTGAAAGGGAACTACTCCATATATACGGAGCAATTCAACACAAATAAAGATAAATTATAGGAAATCAGAACTATTCAATCCAAACTCGGGTCTTGAGTAAGGAAGGAATGATGAAATTCTTGTGCTCGTGTTCTTCCAACTACTCCTTAGCCTCCTTAGATCCCAAGTATGTCAAAAGTATAGTAAATAACATTTTTCCGTGTATTTATACAAAGTAGAGTCGGACCCAAATGAAATAACCTTTCCCTAGCCGAAATAGGAAAATAACTTTGTGAAAATTGCACAGGCGTGCTGCATGGGGCGACGCGCCATGCGGGGCATTAGTGGAAAAATCCAAAGAGTCAAAATCCATCAGGCAACAGGAAAGGGATCAAACTTCGGTTTTTGACGTCCAGACTTGGTGCTCGACCCCCGAACACGATCTTGGCTTAATCCCTTGGGCTTTTACTCATACTTCAAAGCTCCAAATCGCTCAATTTCATTTTGTATCATCTATATTGCTTGGAATAACTCCTAAAAGGTATAAAACACACAATAAGTGCAGAAGAGTACCAATTAAATCTAAAACAAAAGTAAAGTGCGGTCAACAAGAGTGCAATAAGCGACTAATATACGAGATTATAGCCTACTAACAACACCCCACACATAAACCATTGCTCGTCCTCGAGCAATCAAACTACACTTCATATAGACATGGCCTTTTTAAACAACTCTCATCAGTAACCATATAAATATTATTTAAAACACATTAACACAATACAGTGACATCCTCGCCTCAAGGTATGACTCAAAAGCACCACACATTTTTCACAACCCGCTCACTTACTCTAAGACAGAGGTCAACGATATTACCTTTACTTCATGAATCAAGTGCCCTCACACAATAATAGAGAGTAGTTTCACACATAATAAAATTTAAGAACAATTAGGAACTCAAAATAGAAATAATTCGCTCACTCTCAGAAACAACATTCATGTGCCACAAATGATGTACCATAGGCTTGCCCGTAGTGTAATACTCAACTAATCTAGCTCATTCAATCAAGGATCAAGTAGGACTTTAATTGGTTGTAATGTAGGTTGCGAGATGGGTAGGATACATTTAGATATAAGAGTGACTACACCTCCTTCAGCACTTTAATACGTACACCTAACCGTTCAAAACCCCACACTTATGTGAAACCATAACTCCACCTTCACATCAATATACATTAGTTCCCTACTTGTTTAAGCACAAATACATCAAGAGTCATTATCAAGAATTATTTTTCACAATCATACACTTGTTTTTTTCTTTCTTTTTCAATTCATGTGGCTCTTACTTTTTCAAAACAATGCACATTTCTTCTTAGTTCAATAGTCTCACAGAAAAGTCAAACCAAGCACCCCAAACTTAAACTTTTACAAAGTTCATAGCAAATTCAAGTGCTCACGAGAGTAAATGGTTCAAGTAGATATTCAATTCAAACAAATGGGTAAAGCTTGTAATGTGGTTGCCAAAGAAACAAGATTACAGGCTCAAAGGGGTTGACTACGATCCATAAAAATTAGGTGGGTAAAAGCATATAACTGTCTCAACAAAGAAACGCCTATGTAACTTCCAAGGCTGAATACAACTACTATTTCGCTTTGCACATACACGGGGCAAGTTCTAGACATCAAATGCAATGCACAGAACAACACAAAACCTCACATGCCCATAGTGCATAACTCAATTAGGATTGGACTATCAAAACACTCTAGTGAAAGCAGTTACGCAAAGTTAAGATCATACAATTTAAGGTACTTATGCAAGAGTCAAAACCTGAGCCCATGCGTCACAACTAAAGCACTCACTATTCTTAAGGTTTAATAAAGTGAAGAGATATCGCATTCAATTCAACTCACAGCACAAGACTTCCTACTCCTAAAAAATAAAAACTAACTACACCTGGTTCAAACAAATCCCTTGGAAAAGAACCGCAGCACAAACAAAAAATCAAGGGGGAATATTACATTACCTACTAACGCAAATCTTTTTGTCTTTTATCTTTCGACTTTAACCCCTTAAGAAACCTATCGATGATATCCACTGTCGGAAAAAATAAAAAATTTTAACATTTTTTAATTATTTCTATCTCCAACTATTACAACTAACAAAAAGAAAACTAATATACATACATACATACAAACATCCCCCCTCCCCCCCATACTTTATGTTGTGACCAGTCCCCATGACACATAACTAAAAAGTATAAGATGAAGGAAACTTTCCTAAATATCTAGTGGGGGCCTGAGTCGAATTAGGCTCCATTCCTCCGCCCGAACTATTGCACATATCCATGCAAACATCTTCTTCTCGGCCTTTTTGTGTACACCCCACACATACCTTTTTCAGTCATCACAACCTTCTCTTTCGAGCCCTTCACTTTCCACTCATCACTCGCAACTGGTTTTTCATTTTGCACCCCATTTTCTACATCAATTTTCAAAGTCACAATTTCCTCACTCATTCTAAGCATGGGTTACGTCTCCTGTATATGTAATATAACTCTACTCGTCACTAAGAATGGTCTTCCCAGGATGGGGGGGACCTCCTTGCTTTCCTCCATGTTTACCACTATAAAATCCACATCAATTACGAACTTATCCACCCGAACTAACACATCTTTCACTAGTCCCTCAGGTATTCAAGTCGTTTGGTCTGCCAGCTGCAAAGGTATTAGTGCATACCTTATCACTCCAATCACCTTCTCTAGTTTCCTGTAAATAGATAGAGGCATTAAATTTATTGAGGCGCTAGAATCACGTAAGACTTATCAAAATTAATACTTCCTAAAGAGCAAGGTATAGAAAAACTCCCTGGAACTCCACACTTTTGTGGGAGTTTATTTTCCAATATCGCGTTACAATGATGTGTGAGCTTGACCACTGAGGTCTCCTCTATTTTTCGCTTCTTTGTCAGGATCTCCTTCAAGAACTTGGCATAAGCAGGCATTTGTGAGAGCACCTCTGTAAATGACAAGTTCACATGAACCTGTTTCAGCATGTCTAGAAATCTCTCAAACTGCTCGTCCAGCTTCTCTCTATATAGATTTTGAGGGAAAGGTAGCACTAGCATATGCTTGCCCTTATCATGTTCCTCCCTTCTCGATTTTTCTTCCTTCTTCTTCTTCTTCTCAGCTTTATTGGGCCTTTATTCTTCCTGTCATCATCACTTTTCAGTTGCTCCCCACTTTCTTTTTCAAGTATCACATCTTTTTGTATAAGGGTGGGATCTTTCAACACTTTCCCACTTCTCAAGGTTACAACATTTACTGTTTCCTTAGAATTTCTTTCAGTATATGCAGGGAGAGTGCCTGGACTCCTCTTATATAATATTGCTGGAATATGTCCAGCTTGCTTCTCTAAATTTTGAATTGCTGCCCATGTACTTCAATTATTTCATCTTTTTTTTTTTTTACAAAGAAGGCCTTCATGAGATCTTCTAAACCAGGCTAACTAGGCTGTTGAAGCAAATACTGTTGCATCTGCTAATTAATAAAACAAGGAGCTCCTTGTCCTTTGAATATAGGGTTGTTTTTTTTCCATGCATTAGCGGTACCCCAAGGTGAACTCCATGAAAAATCGGGGTGCTTCTGATCCATTGCATTAAAATTATAATTTCCCACATCATTCACTTCCTCAGTTGAGGATTGACACTCGTGGGTAGGGTGTCCTCTTCCACATATATCACAGGCTGCGTGAGGCTCACTTTGTATTGGAGAAAAGGTTAGTTTCCTTATTTCTTTAGCCATATCATCAAGTTGTACCTGCACAGATATATTAGCATCAACTTGGTGAACAACATTTTATCTTCTTGTTTCAACACTCTCAAAGGGCCACTGATTTGCATCTTCAGACAACTAATCAGGAATTGTAACTATCTCCTCTGAAATCTTCTTTATCAACAGGCCTCCAGCTACATTGCTCGATGTTCTACGTTAAGCCTGTGTCAATCCATCCCACAAGTCCTGGATTTGCGTCCAGAGTTCAATTCCACTATGTTGACATTTTCTAACAATCTCCTTAAACCTCTCCCATGATTCAAAAATAGTCTTGGTTTCTTTCTGGCAAAAGTTATGGATTTCTCTTCTAAACTTGCCCGTTTTAGCTGAGGTGAAATATTTATCAAGGAATTTTCTGATCATCTCCTCCCATGTTCTAATCGATCCCGTGGGCAAGTTTCAAAGCTACCACTTAGCGTCATCTTTGAGTTTGAAGGGGAATGACCTTAAGTAAACTGCATCTTGTGACTCCCTATTATATTGAGAGATGTTTATAATCTCCTCGAACTCCATTAGATGTGTTTGGATCTTCATTCATCTTTTCTCTGAAGACACAGCAATTCTGCAAGATTTGGATCAACCCTTACTTCAACTTGAAATTTTTAACTGCAATTGGAGGTGGTCTAACACTTAATAAGCCTTGGTTGTAGAACAGTCTAGCATGATCGCCAAGTGGTCTCCCAAGCTCGGGAGGTATATTTCCGAACTGGTCTGCAGCCAAGGGTTGATTTTGAGGAATTCTCCGACCTCTCTCTTATTCATAGATAATTTGTGTATCTCTCATGGCCGCTTCATCATCGTCCCGTGCAGCTTTCTCTCATCGTTGGGCTGCCTCTCTTGCAACCAAATCTACATTATCATCACCATTTACAGCCATAAGTTCTTTAGTTAAGGATTGCCCAACATTTTCTGATGCCTCGATGAGATTTTAATCCTTCCTTAACTGTTGCAGTTGTTTTTTTCTCTCTAGCTCGTATGGTAGGACTTCTTTATCAGAAGCTTGAGTCATGCACAAATCTAAACTGGTAACATGTGCATAGTCAAAGAACACCAAATGTTAAAAGAGAAAAATAAAAATAAAAAGAAAATATTCCTGAATTAACACTACAAACTATTTCAAACACCGTTGAATGCCAATCCCCAGCAATAGTGCCAAAATTTGACTAGCGCAAAACTCACGCTTAAATCCTGCTCGCTTCTCAAATATAGTATAATGTAATATCGTATCCACAGGAATTTGATTTAAACAATATTCTCATAGTTTTTAGCTTGGTTTCTATCCAAAAGTATCACAGTTGAGATTTATAAGATGTCTAACTAAAGTTAACTAAGAATCTAAAGCTGCTGACTATTGACAATCGAACTTGGAATAAGTAGAGAAGGTTATCAATGGGAGAAGATAGGGTTTTGATAGGATAGGTACAAGATAATTGTTCGGGATCTAAGTCTAAGTAATTCACTTCTAATGTTCAATTGAGTATCTTAAATTCACTTAAATATTAGTTCAAACAATCAGCAAAAACGCCTCTCTCGATTAAGTCTTAACCTCACAAGATGAACCAATTTAAGCATGTGAAGATATGCAAGAATGCACAATGGATTGGTCTTTAGGAAAATCTCTTTCGATTATTCTCCTAACTAAGTTTAATCAATGATTCAACTAGCCTCTTTTGATTACTTAGAAGAATCTATGAACTCAACCAACAATGTAATGCAAAGATATCACAAGTTATGCCTCTATTGATTACATGAACAAGTGAATAGAGATGCAACAATTAAATCATCCAAATACGCTTCAATACATAAAACTACAGTTATAATCCACAAACAATCATCAATACACCAAATCTATCAAACCCTGAAGGGAACTACTCCATGAATATGGAGCAATTCATCACAAATAAAGATAAAGTATAGTAGAACATAAATTCAATCCAAACTCGGGTCTTGAGTAAGGAAGGAATGATGAAATCCTTGTGCTCGTCTTTCTTCCAACTCCTCCTTCGCCTCCTTAGGTCCCATATATGTCAAAAGTTCAGAAAATAATATTTTTCCATGTATTTATACCAAGTAGGGTCGGGCGCAAACTAAATCACCTTTTCCTAGCTGAAATAGGAAAATAACTCTGCAAAACTTCCAAAGGATTGGGTGGAAAATCCAGAGAGTCAAACCTTGTCAAGCAGCAGGAAATAGGCAGCCGCACCGCCCCACGCGCCGCGGCAATGGGGTTTTCTCGGAGTACAGATCAAACTTCAACATTTGACGTCCAGACTTGGTCCTCGACCCTAGAATAAGATTCCAGCTTATTCCCTTGGGCTTTTACTCAAACTTCAAAGCATCAAATCCCTTGAATTCATTGTGTGACATCTATATAGCTCAGAATCACTCCTACAAGGTATAAAACACACAATAAGTGCAGAACACTATCAATTAAAGCTCAAACACAAGTAAAGTGTAGTGAATTAGAGTGCAATACGTGACAAAAATATGATATTATAGCCTACCATCACCTAACAGTCTAAAGAAAAATCAATACACATTACAGTAGCATTTAGAATTTTTTTAATTAAGGCTATGTTCTTACTCGATTTATGATATCTCTCGATTTTCTGGTTCTGAGTTACTCACTGACTGAAGTCTGAGTCTTTGGCTCCTAAACATCTAAACAAAGTCCTTTATTTGGTTTGCTACTCGAACAAAGGTCAGTGCACATTGACCTTTCCTTTCTTCCGCTTTTTCAAGATTAAAGTCCTAATATTCTTGTTGATTATTCAGTTTATAATGTATTAAGTATGTTCAGCATGCTTTGATATTATATATGTGAATTTACTGGCCTCTAAAGAATGTGAAATTAACTCAATGGATCATCTTTGAAAACTTAATGAATGCTCGTCTACGTTAAGGAGATCTATATGCTGTTGGACTTTTTTAGTTGGCTAAGAACATCATATGAACTTCTGCACCTGTCTTGACTTTAGATTACAAGATGCTTTTGCTAAAAGTTTCATATCTGCTCTACTACTCTTGCCTTGATACTCCATGTTGATATATATCATGTAGTTGAATCACTTGTTTGATAAAACTCAGACTATGGTTATTATAGATACTTAAGGACAACTACAAGGTTGTCATTGTGATTACAGTGTATCAGTTCAGTTGTCTTTTTTCTTTAAATGTTTTCTTATGATCCTAAGACTTCTTGAAATACCATTAACAAGGTCTCCTGTTGACCTCCATCACTGTGTGATCATCTGTAAGTTTCAGTAGATGAAAGTACTTTTAAAATGATTCAACAAAGCGCTAATGACTTTGTATAATTGGCCTTATGAGTTCTGTCAGCCCAGCTTAAGTCACGCCCTTAATAGTTAGTAAGAGCTTAGAATTTACTAATTCTAGCATTATCCTTCGTTATGCCATGATGTTGAAACTAGAACTCCACTATGTTTGTTCTTATATACTTACCACATTTAATTGGATTAGTTGTCATGTTATTAGAACCATGTCTGCTTAACATGAATGTTCATTGCTTTGAACTCCTGTATTTAACATGTTAAGGTGATCCTATGTTACTTGACACTCTGCCATGTCTTATAGTCTTGCAATCTTGTAAGAACACTGATTCGCTTAAATTACACTTTAACAATAGTGTAAGCGATCGATGTCAAATATAGTAACCCAACGAGGTTGGGGTCGAATCCCACAGGGAATAGGCGTGAAACAATTATCCAATTAATGCAATACTTTACTTAGTCGTAATTCGATCAAGTAGCCAAATAGAATAAATTGGTGTTGAATATGTAAAGAAAAGTAAACTAAGAACTGCAGTTTGAGAATAAGTTGAACGTAAAAATATGAATTTAAGATACTAAGGTTGTGTTCCCTCTAATGTAGTAAAATGCTCTTGATATTGATATTGAAGTTCGTTCTTGATTAGCAATCGGTTATTATTAACTTATTATCCATTATTTCCCAACACTTGGATAACGTATCCTCTTATGATTCTCCCGAATACAAAAGAGTCAAAATTAAGAACACCCAATCATTCGCCAAATTAAAATCTACTTATTCATAAGTGATTTCGTTAAACAAGGTTTAAAGCCTTGAATTATTGTTATTTATCTCTACCAAACTCTCTATCACTTTTCCAAGATACAATAGCATAAATTGGCATTCATTAATGTTTGCAACCACTAACGATTAATTTAAGAACAAGAAATAAATAAATATCAAGCTTCTTTCGAAATTGGAATCAATATCAAACTCTCAATAACATTATACCCATCTAGGGTTCACAACCTCAGTATTAGAGTTTAGCTACACATATTGATAACTAAAGAACAAAGGAGAATAATTGAATTCATCTTACAAAAATATAGAATTCTCAGTTTTGATCACCCAAAAACGTCTCTCAATTCGAAAATAATCAAAAGCTGTACTTTTCACTCCGAATTCTGACAAGTATCCCTTCACACAACCCTAGAAAAGCTATTTATAGAAGCCCAAAACCCGAGGCGAGCAGCAGTCAAGTTGGCCTCGTTGCATGTATGCGGATCGCATTCCTGTCGCAGAACAGGAATGCGGTTCGCAAATCTTCATGTTCCATCGTAGATCAGACCAGTCAGCTTCCCACTCGTCGCATCTGAAATTGCGGTTCGCATATTGACTTTGCGATCGCAGAATGCGATCGCATTCTTCACTCTATTTTTCACCCAGACTCTATTCGTGTTTGCGATGAGAATGCGGTTCGCATTCCTGTTTTGCGGTCACATTTGCGACCGCATTCTCAACTTGAAAGTTGGCTTAAAGTTCTGTCTGCATTTGCGATCTTCTTGCGAATTATGCGACTCGCATAGCTGTTTTGCAATCGCAGAATTGAATCTGCTATGCTCCTGACCTCTTTTCTTGCCTTTGGCTGGCTTTTTGGACTTCTTTTCATGCTTCTGGATCTCTTTACTCAATACACTGAAATTACACTAAAATTACGTAAGTATCGTGATAATTAACAAGTAGAACAAGTTAAACTCTAAACAAATAGTATCAAAATGTGCCGCAATTACCCGGCACATCAACACCCCAACTTAAGCTCTTGCTTGTCCTCAAGCAACTAGCATGACACTGTCCTAAACTAGATTTTACTTATCAAATATGAAACAATACTGACCATGGACGGTGTTTGTTGTTAACATCTTAAGTATAACCCTTTTTACCACTGTACCCCCTTTGAATCATTAAAATGCTCAAAGGCAAACAATCAATTAGTGAACTTTGAGCCTCAACAAAGTAACTAAATGCTACTTTCAGCTGAATTTACTTATGCTTTCCTCAGAGCTCAACTGACTATCAACCTAGAAGTGTATGTGCCCTCACTAGAAAGAAAGTCCCACTCTCGCAATATTTATCATGGCAAACTCAAGCGACAAAAGTACTAGTACACTCGCTCTCAGAACAGAATTTCAAGTGTCACCACCTGCCATGCTATAGGCTTGCCCTTATTTTAATTCATCGCCTAGTTATAAGAGCACTTGGTTAGAGATCACATAAGGACTTTATAAGCTTGTAATGTCGGTTTAAGAAAGGATAGGATGTAGATTTAGATAATAGTGGCTACTTCCTCCTTGAACACTAATTACACTCTTCTTTCTTTCAACCTTTTGTTCCTTTTTGACCACATGGCCTCAATGGCCTTACAATCCTGCATTAAACCCCACTTGCATACCTCTTTATTTTGTTCTCAAGCTTCTTTATACCACCCACATAGAATATTTCTTCTCTTTTTTTTTTCGAAGCTTCCATAGATTAACATGAGCTTTTGAGGTACGAGGTTGCAGTTTTATTTCACGATCTTGCCCATTTTCTTATTGATCCCCACCCCCAACTTAACTTTTAACAATATACTCAATGTTCAAGGAGGACTGGGTTCAAAAGAAGTCATCTTTGATGAATGGGATAAGGTTGTAATGCGGAGGCCAAGAAAAAGGCTACAAGGCTCAAAATAGGGTACTAGTGATATTCATTATGCACAGGTCGGCTGAAAAGGCTAGAAAGGTTTCATCACTAATCAAAGAAAGCCTAAGATCACTTCTCTAACTTAGCGTACATATTATAGGCAACGAAGAATCAACCGGGCAAGTTCTAGATGGCAGCAGTGAACACAAGAACTATCAAAACAATGAGCTCACACACACTGGCACATCAACTGTTTGGTTAACATAGTTTACAGCTTTGGAATTCGCATTTAGTAACTCGAGGCTTTCCTCATGTATAAATACACAATTCTAAGTAGACCTAGAGTTACTGAGCGAGCCTCAAATCCACCTAATTGATTTGTTCTAGGGGTCTATACTTCACATATGGTTACATACTTGATTGTCAACAGATGTACCATCCTTGTCAATATACTTCATACTTAACTGCCCGGTTCTACTATTACACCCTTGAAAAAGAACCCGACAAAAGAAAAAACAAGGGGGATTTATTGCTAACTATTTGATTACAACAACATATACACATAAATCATAAAGCATTACTATCTAATGTACAGGTATGAAATGACACTGAACATGCTCACAGGTAAATCCCATATACAAACAAAACAAGAATGCAAGGCTACCACCCCCAACTTAAACACATGCATTGCCCCCAATGCATAGAATAAAATGTAAAGGACAAGGGGCTCCCTGGTGGCGCAATTGCGTGAAGAGATGCAGTAGCCTAGGTCTCTGTCGGTGTTGAAGGAGAAGAGTGAGTCTGATCCGAAGCCGGTGGGGGAGCCGCTGAGCTGCTACCTTCTCCCGCTGATGGCCATCTCCTGGCAGCCTTATCTACTTATGATCGTTCAATGGCTTCTTCGATGTCTGCCTGCTCTTGTTCTTCCTCTGCTGTGGGCACTGCAATTTCTTTTCCTTTTGGCCTGGGGGTTGCACCCTCATCGAGCTCTACACTGGCCTCCTCAGAGTCGTCCCCTTCAAATTCTGAAGACCCTTCCGAAGTCTCATCATCAGTAGATTCAACCTGAACTGTAGGGGCGGGAGGCTGAGACACTTTAGCAGATGACGGTGGGATGTTCGCCATGAGTGTCGTGAAGTCGAGGCCCAAGTCAGCATGGCCAGCACCCTGATCACCCTCGTTGGGGAGGGGAGGAGATATGTCAAACTCCAGATTTTTCATCTTCTGGAGGTCGGTCTTTAGTGATTTTATATCCTCCCGCAGTTGGGGTAGATCCCTCACTTCACCTTTTTCAATGCTTTCAACCCTCGACTCAAGCTTTGTCAACCTCTCTCCGAAGTCTAATTGTTGTTGTTGCAGCGGAGTGAAGGCTTGTTTAATTAGTGAGGGCAATGTCTTCAAGAGCTGGTCTACTTTAGAATTAGCATGATGAGCAATTAAACCAAGTCTTGAAATGGCTGGTATGTGTGAGGCTGATGGGCCGGTGGTAGCTGAGGGTGCAGGTGCTTCAGCAGCTGTAGAAGTTTCAGGATCTTGAGGAGACAGGAGGTTTTGAGAGTCAATGTCTTCTATTGGGGTTGTTGTTGGGGCCGGTGCATCACTGATACGAGTGATATCGATATCTCTCGTAGACCTCCCAAGTCTGTCTTGTTGTGGTAAGAATGGGACATCCACCTCTTGGCAGAAGGTGGTGATCAGACTTGGGAATGGAAGTGATGTGGCCCGCTGAGTAGCTCGGATGCCAATTTCCTGGAAGATAAGGCTCCCCATATCAGTCTTAACCCCCTTCATTATACATGCAATGAGAAGTGCCTTCTCAATGCTGATTTCTGTTTCATTTCTGGAGGGTACTAGATGAGAAGTGACGAAGCTTAGCCAATATTTGGCTTCCCTTGTGAGGTCCTCTTTGAAAATTTTCTTCCCAGGACTAATCCAGGCTGGAATCCCCTTCGCAATGATGGACGCTATCCATCTACGTTCATTCTCTCTGTTGGAGTACTTTGCATTGTACTCCGCTGTGCCTGATTCCCATTCAGGGAAGAATAATTCCTTGATGTGGTTGCTGTCACAGAACACAACTTTACCCCGAACATGGACAGTGCCGGTGAAAATTCTATTGCATCTATGGTACGCTGATCGTGATGCTCCGTACGACGCATAGAATTCCCGGACCATTGACTCGTTGTACTCCTTTGGGTCTGTGGTGAAGTACTCCCAGTTCCTCATTTTAATGTTGTCAAGAATGTGAGGGTATTGTTCTGGAAGCCCATTCAGACTCAACTTTTTCTCCGGCAGAATCCTTCGCTTTGCGAGTGCTTCCCGGAATAAAGATCTTGAGCCTTCAACTTCAAAGCGAAGCTGAAGGTCATCTCCTTTCTTCCTTCGTGCCTCAGCAACTAGATCAACTTCCGGAAAGCAATCCTCCTCTTCAGACTGGGAGGTGTTAGGTCTAGTTGAATCTTTCTTTGCTCGTTTGGCTGGTTTGGAGGTTGAAGCGGCGGAAGGCCTTTTGCTTTTGGGATGTTTTTTAGCCATGTCTGCATAAATAGGATATGTTAGTGACATTATCATTATTTGAGAAAAGACAAACAGGAGAAATGACCAAAGAGTTGTAAATGTGCGGTGTGGTTTGCGATCGCATAACCACTATGCGAATCGCAAAGATATCGCATAGTGGTGATGTGCATAAGCCTGTTCGTGACATACAAATGCGGTCGTACTCTCATCGCAAAATGAGATCTGCGGTTGCATAACCACAGCATAGTTCACCAGTGTTAGCTAAAGGTCCTGAGTGTGTTCGCGGTGGATCTGCGGTTCGCAATTTGGTTTTGCGATCGCAGATTCACCGCATTTCTCGCTCAGGCATCTAGGGTTTAGGAAATGCGGTCTAATTTCGGTCCACATTTGGAATTTGTGGACCGCAAATACCTTCAAATACCCAAGAATATGCATCCCTTAAGCAAACAAACCCAAAATTTCTGTTTTCCACTCGAAGAGCCTTGAACTTCTTTATTGAATAATAAACCCTAGGTTTTCGAACTACGAATTTAATGTGAAGCAAAAAGTGCACATACCTTGGAAAGGAGATATAAGATCTTAGATTAAAGCTAAATGAACTCTTGGACTGACAGTTGTAATTTTCCGATGATGTTCGTCGGAAGTCTGCTCTGTTTACGTCTTTTCTTCTTTTTGTTTGTTTGTGGTGTTTTTTTTTATATACTTAGAGCGCAGGGTCAAAAATGGGAAAGATAATGCGACACTTACTTGTCAGGTATGCGAGGTAATTGCGGTTCGCATAATTGAAATGCGAACCGCAAATTATGAAGTCCACCGCTTTTTCAACCAACCTGTGAGCTGAAGTTTCTGTGTCGGTTTGCGGTTGGAATGCGATTCGCAGAATTGAAATGCGAACCACAGATTAAGAGCCTCCACCGCATTTTCAACAGACCTCTGAACTGAATTCTCTGTGTCTGTTTGCGGTTGGAATGCGGTTCGCATAAGTCAAATGCGAACCGCAAATTTTCGAGCTTCATTGCATTTTTGTCCATTAATTTTGCTCAAATTTCTGCCTTTGTTTACGGCACAAATGCGGTTCGCATGTCACAATTGCGATCTCATTTGTGCAGCAGTTTTCACCTCAATGCACTTTTGCGGTGTCAACAACTCCTCGTTAATTCTTGTGTTCATGCATCACCTTCCTGCATTTGAAAACCCTTCAAATAGACCTAAGTACAAGCGTAGCATTGAATTGCAAATAAATAAAAGCACAACATAAACAAAAACAAAAACTAATGGTACCACACATGGGTTGCCTCCCATGAAGCGCTTGATTTAACGTCGCGGCACGACGATGCTAGGATGCCTCTGCACTCATTCCGTAGGTGGGACTTGATCATCTTGTAGAGCCAGCTGCTATACCACGTGTTTTTCTCCACCTATACCCAAATAGTGTTTGATTCGCTGCCCATTAACCTTGAAGGTTCGGAGCCCATCCTCTGATGCCAATTCGACAGCTCCAAACGGGGAGACATTTACAACTTTGAATGGTCCTGACCATTTGGACTTCAGCTTCCCCGGAAATAATTTAAGTCTTGAATTGAATAGCAACACCAAGTCCCCCGCCTTAAACTCTCTCTTCAAGATCTTTGTATCATGGACGAACTTCATGCGTTCTTTATAAACTGCTGCACTCTCATAAGCATGAAACCGGAATTCTTCCATTTCATTCAACTGTGCCAGCCGTAAAGCTCCGGCCTCCGCCCAGTCCATGTTTAATCTCTTCAAGGCCCACATGGCCTTATGCTCGAGTTCAACGGGTAAGTGGCACGCCTTCCCAAAGACTAACCGATATGGGGATGTACCAATAGGAGTCTTGTAAGCTGTACGGTATGCCCAAAGAGCATCGTCTAGCTTTCTTGACCAATCAGTCCTATTTGCGTTCACAGTCTTGGACAGGATGCTTTTGATTTCCCTATTGGATACTTCAACTTGGCCACTCGATTGTGGATGATAAGGTGTGGCAACCTTATGCTTAACCCCATACTTGTCGAGGAGACCTTTGAACACTCTGTTAGAGAAATGTGATCCTCCATCACTGATGATGGCTCTTGGGGTGCCGAACCTGGTGAAAATATTCTTCTTTAGGAACGTGGTCACACTCCGAGCTTCGTTGTTTGGCAAGGCAACGGCTTCTACCCACTTGGATACATAGTCCACAGCCACTAGGATGTATTTCATCCCACATGAGCTTATGAAAGGGCCCATGAAGTCAATACCCCAAACATCGAATAATTCGATTTCCATAACAAATTTCATAGGCATCTCATGCCTCCTCGAAATCGAGCCCTGTCGTTGGCATTGGTCGCACGACTTCACCAACTGATTAGCATCCTGATAAATGGTTGGCCAGTAATATCCACACTCCAAAACCTTTGCAGCTGTTCTGTTGCCCCCATGATGACCCCCAACTGGTGAGTCATGGCATGCTTTCAGGATCGGTAGCATCTCTTCCTCGGGTACGCATCTTCGAATGATGTTATCCGCACAGACACGGAATAGGAATGGTTCTTCCCAATAATAATTTCGAGAATCCCTCAAGAACTTCTTCCTTTGGTACGATTCCAACCCTTCCGGAATAAAATCGCTGACGATGTAGTTAGCGATGTCAGCATACCATGGTGTAACTGAATTTGATATCATCAGTATATGTTGATCTGGAAATGAGTCATTTATCTCCAGCTCTTCTTTTTTTCTCCCTGCTTCCTCCAATCTAGACAAGTGATCTGCCACTTGGTTTTGTGTTCCCTTACGATCCATGACTTCAAAGTCAAACTCTTGTAGCAGTAAAACCCATCGGATTAGTCGAGGCTTAGCATCCTTTTTCGCCATCAAATAACGGAGAGCACCATGATCTGTATACACAATCACTTTGGAGCCCAATAGATATGCACGGAACTTCTCAACTGCATACACAATAGCTAACAGTTCCTGCTCCGTTACAGTGTAATTCATTTGTGCTCCATTAAGCGTCTTGCTAGCATAGTATACTGGGTGAAGAATTTTGTTGTGCCTCTGCCCCAGCATCACTCCAATAGCTACACCGCTAGCATCACACATAAGCTTAAAAGGTAACGACCAATCCGGTGTGACAATGATAGGAGCTATGGTGAGCTTCGTTTTTAGTTCTTCAAAAGCAGTGAGGCATTTTTCATCAAAGACGAACTTGGTATCTTTCTCTAAGAGTTTACACATTGGGTGTGCAATCTTTGAGAAATCTTTTATGAACCGTCTGTAGAATCCAGCATGCCCCATAAAGCTACGGACACCTTTC